>BLKM01000841.1:3784511-3834511 GCA_013340265.1 Coptotermes formosanus
TCCAAAAACAACGCACTACACAGTCAACAGCACATTCTCACTCAACTATAAAGTGCAACCTTAGTGTAACGATAACAAAAAAGTTCTCCCCGAAGATGACCCAGCAGGGTCGAAACATGTACGAGTGTGTTACGATTGATGATTAAACTCTCTTTGTGCATTTGTTGATGATTAGTGTTTTTGCATGTCATTGAAAATATGGTATGAATTACGTCCTTTTTTTTTTTTGCTTACATATTTTGGGTTTTAGTGGATTTTGAAAGGGAAGAAACGTAGGAAGGAGGAAGTGTAGGTTGAATTAGAGCAAGCTGAGGTTCATTTTATTCCCTCCGGTTGTTATCTCGTATCGTATTATGATGGCGGAAGCTTGGCTTTCTTTTCCATTATTCATCCTGCATCCTTGTATGGATCTGTCTATGTCAGATGCCGGCCGTGAGAGGGTCTCTTTTCCACCGCTACTATTGCTTCATGAAGCAGCGTTGCGTTTCTTTTAGTCTGCAGAATCATGCAATGCAGAGAATATATGTGATAGTTACAACCTATTTATAAGCACATTAAACGAAGGAGTAGAAGATGGGCCGAACATTTACACCATAAGAAAATGCAATCAGTACATAAAAATATTAGCCAGAGAACAGGAAAAATAAAGACAACCTGTAAGTTCTAGCGTCAAAATGAGACTAACAATAAGACGGGTAAAGGGAAGGAAGGGGGAGGGTTTGCGAAGAGTTTGGATTCCTCTGGACTGGAATACAGGCTAGTGATGGACTCTTAAGAGGACTGCACTGAAACTTATTGTTCTGTAAGGCTGCGGACGCAATGACAGAATGTTTGATTTAGAGTGGTGCATAGGCGCATTTTAGAAATTCAATTTTAACCAACAACAAGATATTTATCCAAGTGAAGACACTAAATGTTATGCTACCTTAGAGGAAGGTGAGTCATTGGATAAGTTTCTTGTTCGTTAAAATCGCATCCCGCCTGCAGTTGCTACCTTGCTAACTTCAAAGAAGCGCTCTTGCAGTAAGTCCGTACCCTAAAAACACGAAAAATTTCTGTTTTAGGAGGCGGTTTAGTAGCTTCGCAAGAAAGCTGCTGTATTGACAGAGGTTGACATGGTAGAACGTATACATAATTTGTCTGAATATTTTGTTTATATATTAATTGTATTAAGATAATTGCAAAAACCCTCAAGCATAATTTTAGCATTATTGAAAAGAGAAACCGCCGATTTTTGACATATATCTACAATAAGAAAACGTCAAAAGTGACATAGATGGAAGTGCATCTCGGTATGAAATTAGGAGGCAGTTCTGCAGGTGAGGTACCGACACTCAAGTCTGTACCTGATATAGGTAGTAAAAAGCTGAAAAATTGAGCGCATATTCAAACCAGGAATGGAATGTGTGGACAAATGCTTTCGTGTTCTTCTTCATTACACGTACAGAACTCTCATGATAGTATACCCTGTCCAAAAATTGTTAAAGTCTTTACATAACCACTTTTCCCAAAGGTCTAACGAACACACGTTTTTCAGAAGCCCGCTAAACGTAATATTTTCAACAGGTTTAATTAAAAATATCTTAGGCCTACTTTAAATTACATGCAGAAACATTTTATTGAAATTTTATGAGCCATATCAACGTTCCATTTTTCGGAGAATAGAACGAAAAAATATTTTTCTTGTTACAAACATAACCTAACTTCAGTGCCTGTAGCTATCAATATGGCTTTCGTGGGGGGGGGGGGCGGCACGCAGGTTGTTCCTGTTTTCAGGCTGGAATAATGTTTTACGTTGTATTTAAAGTAGTAAAAATTTCTTTACACGGTCCAGGTATTAATTAATTGCGAAGCATATGAGGAGAGCCCCCCCCCTTCCAAAAATTATATGTTTAAAATCACTTTAAACTTTCCTGTAAAAACAACTGTTCTTGTATGCCATAATTGTAAAATGAAACAAAAGAAGCTCTTTGAAGCTATTAATTTTTCTGGCAAAGAAACTGATCTGGGAATACCTTTTTGCCTTTGTTTATATTTTCCGCTTCTTTCACATTTTATGATGGATAAAAGCAGCAAGCAAGATATTGCTTCTGCGATAGATCCTTAATGTTAATGAATTCATTACAGCACACAAGATTTAAGGCATTTGTAATTTACAAGAATCAGTGTAATCTTTCTGCACTTACCTATTCAGCATTATAACAGATTCAATTTCACCCTTGCCTTTGTCTCTGCATCTTAAACATCCTCAATTTCGAAAGAGCAAGAATGTTATCACTACTTCAATTAAATTTAAAATTCTGTACTAGTAAATTAAGGTCAATTACAACTGACTATAGTCATTAACCTTGCTATAAGTGTTTTGCAAGCCATTGTGATTTTTGAAGTGTGATTCTCTTTTCCACTTTTTGCTAAATGTGCAGTTTACAGTTACTGTGTAAACCCTTTAGACCGTCTGAAGTAAGGGCATCCAGCTTAGTGAAGTAGCCTCCACCCGTCAACTATTTAAATGCGAATAAATTTAACCATTCAATCACACTGAGACTCAAATTCCAGCTACTGTCTAGGACGGGGTGTTTTAAACTTAGGGTACCCTTAAAGGCACACACGACTTTACAGTACATCAATGCCGACAGCGTGTGTGAACTGAAGGTCCGTACGTTGCACCAAAGTCGGCATTGAGATGTTGAAATATTAAACTTTTTAAGTTTGTATAATTCCAGATTTCAATAGGAAATTCACTTACTCCTACCCCTCGTGACAAGATGAAAACGTACACTTGTTTCGAAAATACTATCTTTTGAGATGTGGAGTCATACAGATTCATGCAAATGTACAGACGTTTCGGAGGAAACAGCTGCCTCAGTTTTCAGAGTATAAGAGCAGCTACACTACACGGCGTCATCTCCCAGGAGACAATATTTTTTATAGTCACTGACAGCCACAAACGTACATGGGGAACGGCTTCTGCGCTAAATTAATTACGGAACAAAGGCAAAGGGGCTGTGGAATTATAAGAGTATTTTCATGAATTTTTAACTTCAGCACTGAACGTAAGTGAGGAGTTGGCTTTAGGCTCCGGCCTCGTTACCTATATTTACGTATTCAAAATGACGCTTGGTGGGCCACAAAGCAGGCTTTGAGGCTTTGGAAAAGGGAGAAAATTACTTTCCTTCCTGGAAATCATATCAAAACCCATTTTCTCGGCCATCCTGCCCGTTTAGTACCTTTTATAGAGTTCTCCACGTACTTGCCTTTCCAGCTGTCATTAACAGTCTGTGTGCATAACTGACTTCAGGCTGTGTAATAAGGTAGGTGTAACGTTCATGATTCTATTCTAGCATTGCTGCATTTTAATACGTGTGTTATGTGTGTGTGTGTGTGTGTGTGTGTGTGTACGTATGTACGTACTATGTATGTATGTATGTATGTATGTATGTATGTATGTATGTATGTATGTATGTATGTATGTATGTATGTGTGTGTATGTATGTATGTATGTATGTATGTATGTATGTGTATGTATGTATGTACGTAAGTACATATGTACGTATGTATGTACATATTATGTATGTGTGTGTGTGTGTGTATGTGTGTATATATGTGTGCATGGATTGATGGGTGGATGGACGGACGTATTAAGGGTGTAATGATTATTCAATTGAAAAACGATCAGTTTATTGACTCTGCAATAATAAAAGAATTTCTTTCATCAGTTTTAATTAATTATTAATAATCTTAATGGAAAAGTTTTGATCTCAAACTAAACAAATAAAGTGGAAACAGGAAATATATCTACGCACGCACACGCATACACACATGTACACACATGTACACACACACTCTCAATTTAAAGACTAAAGCTATGCTCTATTAATGAGAAAGCGAATGACTCTGAAGGCAAGAAAATTTCGTACATGGATCGGGTTGGAATAATTTATCAGTTTCAAAAACCATGCCAAGAATTAATTAGAGGTTTTGATAGAAACACACTTTGAATTATTTTGGTTTTCATGATTCCTAAAATGTACCGTTAGAATGTGCTCTACTTGCATTCCCCTGCTTGAGTTACGTCAGCAAACATCATGGATACATGGCAGCAGCCGCTTTTACGGACGTACGTGTTTCTCGAAGTTCCAAGTCTTCCGGGGTGTCACGCAGTGTCGAGAACGGTAGTTCCTGCGATAGGTTGGTAAGGATTTACCAATCGAAAAGGCGTAAACCCGGAAGCCTTCAAACTTTGTCGGCACAGCTGTGAACCTCAAATCTTGAAGAGTATTCCTTATAAAAATCCCACAAAGTTTTAAAGAATATATTTCATCCAATTACATTGAATATATTTATTTTAACTTCCTCGAAAACACAAAGTCTTTTCTACTTTCTTCTGTGCGCTTTATTTCTTCTTTTACTTCTCTTTTTTATTTAATATTTTATTCCTGTTTTTTTCTCCTGAAGTAGCACTCTACCACTTCAAGTTCATTCTCGGTTCCCCTTTCCCAACCTCGCTGCCTTTTTTACTCTTTACGCTGCACCCCCCCCCCCCACCCATGCACAGACTCTTCCCCCTCCTACCCGGAGCGCCATCTGATGATGTCAGCTGTGAAACAACAGGCAGGTCGATACTGATGTTGCATCACAAAATTAGTCTTTGAAAGATTTTGTATTCCAAAAATATACTTTCCTTCACAACGAGAACACGCTTCTTTTTTTATTCTTGTTGTTTCTACGTCTCTTGCTGTATTAAATCTAAGGCAGAAGACAGGTTAAATGGATAGTTTGTAGTTTTATGGCCTTTAGTCATACACAGCGTAATCAGTGCTTGTTTACTAGGTTACGGGCGGAAACAGAAATGTCTTGCGGTATATCAGAGAGATGAAATATTATGGATATTACGTTTCGTTTCGTAGTCCTTGCTTCTTCTACCTACTTGTTTACAGCAGGTGTAGAGGGTTTTTATTTTCACTTGATCACACTCAAACACACACCACAGTCGGTAGGACTCCTCTGGACGAGGGATCGGCCTGTCGCAGAGATCTCTACCTAACAACACATTTGCGTTTGTACAGTATTTACTGTACAAGAGACAAACATCCATGCCCCGGCTGGGATTCGATCCCATGATCCCAGCAAGCGTTCGGCCGCAGACCTACGTCTTAGACCGCGCAGCCACTGGGATCGGCATGGCTATTACAATCTTTCTAATTTCCTTACCAAATTGCTTGACCTTAAATATGAAAGCACTACGATCTTTCGAAACCTCTGGAGGTGTACCTCCAGCTACACAGCCTAATATCTCAGAAGACTTACAACGTCTACCGTGATTTTGTCTTTGGTTTGGTGGGGGCATAAGACTTGGTTCCAGCTACTAAGGAAATAACATGAACTGATATTTTAAAATAATTTATGTTTATACGGTGTAATAAATTCAGCCTAATAAAAATTCTTACCATCATAGTACAATTTATTAATTAAAAAATAAAATAAAATTACGGACATGATTAGTAGACATGTACGTGTTAACATGCACGACTTTTGTTGTAAAAATTAGCTGCTGTTCAGTCTTACTGATGAATAATTGATAGAAGGATGTAAAAAAGTGTTTTATTTTGAAAAATAGGAAATGTACGTATAACGAAGCTTTGTGGATCATTCGCTCAGTTGCTATCCCTAGACATTAAGTTCCTGAATATTTATGAACACTAGAAGGTTTTCCCTTATCCTAGGAAAAGATAAGCAACCAATCGTCATCAAGATATTGTAAGCGCCGGTACTGTAATTACCGTCTCTTAAACGTCGATACTCTAGTTTAAAATCTGTCGTGCTCGATGTAGGCGCTCCGCCATTTCTTCAGTCTGAAATCCTACCTCAAAGAGAACAGACTCTGGGCCATAACAAGGAAGGTTTCACTGCCTACGTCACAGGAAACACAGCCTCTCAGTTATAAAGAATAAACATGGCTCGAAATCGTAAAGGTACCTTGACGTAAATATAAAGTGTTATTATTTTCCAATTTTAACCAAAATCGGAATAAAGGGACAAATTTTATTAAATATTTCAAACACAGAATTTGATCAAAATCAGCCTTGTGAGATTCGTGTTGCTCCATGGAAGAAAGAGACAGACAGACAGACAGACAGACAGACTGACTGACTGATATCAAGCTAAAAATTCCTATTAGCGAATGTACTACGAACTTTGAGTTTTAATCTGGTAGTATGTGTCAGATAACAAGGCGTTGAGGAGAATGTGTGCGCCAAAGGGGCAAGACGTCAGTGGATGGTGCAGAAACCTGCATAATGATGACGGCCGTACTTAGATCCTTCACGACCGTTATTAAGAGCATAAAATCAAGGAAGTCCTTATGCACTGGGCAAGTAATATGCGCAAGGTAGTTTCCTAAGGCAAAACACTTTAATTGTAATATTAGAACTAAAGACGCCATATTTAAGATCTATATATAGATGATCAGGCAAGACAATCCTTCTTAAAAACCTATGATGAGAGGGTGTGAGCTAGATTCAGATGTTTCAGCATAGAAAGAAGGGCCATAATTCTGCGGACACCTTAGCAAGAATTCGGGTTCCATAAAACGCAGGAAATTTCGTGACCAGCTGAGCTACTCACAGCTTCCTAAGTAGAGGATCAGCTTTCTTTTGTCACTCATTTATTGCCATTGTTACGTTAAAACATTTAAACGTGTTAATACACCCGGATAATTGGGAATTTATTTCGCAGTATGAAGTTTCAGATTCTGATGGTGGTGATTGTGATGATTTCCGCCTCTTTTAAAGCGACGCCGTGTGGACTGTTAGATATGTACTCATATTTTTTAGGAGCTGCTAGCTCCATCTTCTGTGTAAGCGAAATGGTCTGTGGATAGAGCAAGCAGGTCTGTGTGACACATCGGCGTGTATTCATTAGACTACGTGGCTAGACCATAAAATTAATTCTGTAACCTTCCGCATGCAAGCTGGGAAATTTCTCCAATATATATTGTTACTTACAAACACACCAAATACACAAAAGAGGCCAACTTCAAAAATGATATTACCATCAGAAATAAGAGGTTAGAATAACTGAGCGCAGGCAACTACAGGGCGTGAAACGGAAAATGAAATGGCGTAAATGGAGGAGTGGTAAATAATGCAAGGAAAGTTAAGGAAAGTAGGCGACAAGCAGGGGTGGCATTAAAGCAAGTGCGCCGTGTATGCATTTTCCAGCTATAAACTCTTCTTCTCTCTCTTTAACCCAGTAGCAACTCCATATACCTAGAGCCTGGTCAAGTTCTTTTCGTAAATCCAGTTTTCGTTCAGCCCCAAGTGTGTTTCATTACGTTTTAAAACGTCATATTCCGTCTACAGGTAAATCGTTCCCGCCTCAGGTACTGGCCCGCCTCTATGCCTAGTTTTAAACTGCCTTCACGATGTGTGACTATTTGAATTTCCGCGTGCCTCCAAAGAAGCTTCTGGTCCTACACCATTTACTGTCAATTATAAATGGCTTTATTAAAGTCCTGGCTAATAACGATCCGGTCTGTAAAATAAAGGTTGTAGAGTTCATTATGATCACCTCTAGTAAGAGTCCTTTATCAAAAAGGCCTAGGGTGGATAAAGGAAAAGTCTCCCCTTCCTACAAGGCCCTTCACCCCGTTTATACTCGCAGTTTTATTGGCTTCGGAGCAGCTCAAGGATAAACGCAAACTTTGATGTTGATGTTTGCATTGGAGCAATTATCAAAGGTCTGTCTGCGGTGCTGTGGGTTCTACACGGGTTGAAAAGATAAGGGTGGGGAGTGAAGGGGGCATTTTCCAGAATCTAACAGCAGGACCCTCTTTTAGAGGGCCTAGCTCTCCTCTTTCTAGTGTTTGTAGGGCTTTGCTGTGGAAAGGGGTAGAAATGGCCCATCAAAATGACGAATTACACACGGTGATCCAGAACAGAGTAACGTACAAGGCACAATAATTGCTGAATTCTGGGAGTAATTCTTTACATTACAGCTGCTTGTAAGTGACGTATCAGCTTAATGAGGGAGAAATTACTCCAGTTACATGTTTTGAATAGCTTCTTCATTTATTTATAAAAGATTCAGATCGGAACATTTAGTTGTCCCTCTTTTAAAGATAAACCTTATACACAAGCCTGTAGAATCTCTCACATGAATCTAAAAAATATCATGAGCGGCATTATATCTAGGAAGCCCTTCGAATTTTTTCTCTAATGTCTACACGTAATTCACAGCCTATTCTTGCCTTAAACTCTCTTCCTCTTGAACTATTAAAAGCGGAGGGGTGTGACCATAGAGTGTCATATATTGAATACCACGTAATAAAAAAAATTCCAGATTACTTTTACGTTTATAAAACAACCGAAGAATATGTCACAGAAGACAAATATCCATTATCATTTTGCCGTAAGATATGGTTACTGTAAATGAAAAATGTTTGGAAGACATTATGTCTGATAATATATAAACATTTCCCACACACATGTCTTACATAAAAATTAACACACGAATTGTCTAAAATACCCCAACTGTTATACACTATTTATAAATTTTCGGAATTGGCTTAGTGTGTATGTATAAAGCATTGTACTAACGTGCATCAGCATTCTTTATCAATAATCTCTATATACTCTATTACTTAAGTATAATTAAAGCTAAGATCATATTTCTCGTACTGTTTTTGAATCACTGTTAGTTTCCTGACGGTGATAATGAAATGAAAAAATATTTTGGAAGAAATAAAGTCATTAAAGATAATGATATATTTTGAATTAAATTTTTTATTATAATCGTTATATTAAATATATTTAAATAAAAACAAAGAAAAGGCTGTTAATTTTAGAAAAATAAATCACGATACTGGTAATTTTGCTGTTGCATGCATGGATTCAATTCCAAATCAATTTCTCTGACCCTTATGTAATTCCTGTAAAAATCGCGAAGGGGAAGAGGGGCGGGAGAAACGAACGCCTTGTGGAATATAATACAGGCAATTCCATTCACTTGTGGCAAACGCCTATCACTTTGGGAAAGCTAAATAAACATTTTGTCAGCATGCGAGGAAAATCACTGAATAGCCTATTCAGTGCACGTTTGTCGACACGAGAACATTCAGGTCTTATAATGCCTTTGAGCAGTTATTTATACATGTCCTTAAAATCGCGACATTACCTTGCTTAATTTTCATTATCGTACCATTTCGATTAAACTGTAGCAGAGGTTCACTTTAAGTTTAGGATCTGTGAGTTTAGACAAGCACGTTAACTTAGAATAGAAAGCATTCACCTTATAATTCTTGACGATCATATATTTTACTGTCATTACTGGTTTAAACATATCGGTAACTTTCAATCACAGTATTAACGTCATGATTAATTTAACGTTGACGAAACGTTACAAATTGAAAATTTAGATAGATCTAGAATATTTTAATCATAAATGGTTTTAAGATTCTGTCTCAAATTTTGCTTGGATTGACAAGGAAACCTCTAAATTTGTCTCTTATTAGTAGCTCGTATTCTTCACGAAATTCGACCTTGTACGTTCTAAACGCAAGGAATACGTTAGTTGCAACTCTTCTGCTTCCTTACCTTTTGTTGTCAATGTAAAGCTAATCCCAATATTAATCACCGTGATAAATCGTTAAATTCATGTTTCCCCCGCCAGCCTTAATGCAATGCCTGCTACAAAATTCATCTGTAAGGTGAGAATAATTACGTTTCTGAATTACCTACATTTTTCTTACTTTATAAGTAAGTAAACATGTACCAAGACACAGCAGAACGGTTCAAAACCGCGCCCTTCATTTGCTACGAGACACACGTGTCAGGTCATATCTTCCTTCCTTTTCACTCGTCCTGAAGTAGCGAGTGCATTTTAGGCCGAAACATTGAAGGAATTGTAGTACACGAGACGGCTGAATCAAAAGTCTCAAATATGCACTACTGGAAATGAAACTCTAGTGAAAGTGTATGCTTTATTACTTGTGATATTTTGAATTTAGGTGCGGTTTTTCTGATGGAAATTGATCTGAGTTTGTGTTGCATACTGGCGGTCTGGTGCGAAAGGTGGGCTAGATGTTTTCGGCCTATTCTGTAACTGTTATACTTAGCTGCAGGGGGATGAAGAATGACTGCAGGCAAGAATGAAACAGAAAACAGGAAAGACAGGGCGGCGAGGGGTGACAAATTCGTTCAGAGGGAGGACATATGAAAGAGGGAAATGGGGTGGAGAAAATTCACAATCACACAAGTTGGACAACAATTATCTGCCTTCTGTTTGCTATTTTCTGTTTGGTTTTCCAGTCACTGAATGTGTAACGGTCCGTAATGTGGAAAGGATTTTCGAAATGAAATATTTGTTGGCTCCACTTCGGCCGAAAAAGTCGTCGTTCAGCCTTCCTAGTATTGGAGGAAAAGTCCTTTGTTTTAGTCGCTTTAATTACGACTTTCTCTTGTCGTTAAACGGCACTCTCGAAGTCCTGATCTTGTTCGTGGGAACTTGGCGGATTTATTTGAAATGACTGCCATCGGTTGGCAAAGTGAGCAATTATCCATCGTTAAAGAATAATTTAAAAATAAAGTGAGGCTTATATGCAATATTTGATTATACAAATAGATAAATGTCACGTGATTTAAAATTCAACTACATAGTTGTTACAGAAAATTATGAATTCTCCTCAATAAAAAAGTCAGCCTAACACTACCTTACCATTCATTTAACACTATCTTAGCATGTGGCTGTTTATTAAAGCATCAAATCTGCACACCCAATAAAATCGCTGAGTATACGTGAAGTACAGGAATATTATCTATTCTTTAGAATGGGTATTGTAACATTTAAACTTTGTTAGGTACGAAATATTTTCATAAAAAAGATATAAGCTGCAGAGCTAAATCTGTTTATTACTTGTTTGTCTGATTGTAACGACCCAAATTGGTGTTGAATTTAATGATCGGCCTTCACAGTGGCCGATCCGTCTAAGGTGCGTAGAGTTTCCACTACTGGAAAATTGGATTCGTGTCTTTGAATTCCGCCAGACGTACGGATGTATGTCTGTGTTTCTTTGTGTGCCTGTTGTGTCCTGTGTAGGTAAAGGAATCGCGCTGGGCCAATTCCTCCTCCAAGGAATTCTACCAAATGCTTACCAACAAGATTCAGAAAACCGGAAGAAGGGAGGACCCGGGCCGCTGGGTCCTGTAGTGACGTACAGATGCTATTGAAGCCGATAGTTAATTTATGCTGAGAAGCATGTAAGTCAAGCAAAATACGATTAAAAAAGGTGTTTTATGTTTTGTGCTACGTCATATTAAATACAATGATCCTCTGTTAGAAAGAAAAAATTGTTAAGGACTTTTAGGGAAACAATCGCCCTTCATTGCGGCAATCATACAAAATATATAAACCAACTGTCGGAAAAATGAAGTTTTGAAGGGTATGCAGAATGAAACAAAGCGATAAATATACTTACCACATTTTTTTGAAAGGTTAAGGCTTCGGACATTTTGTAAAATTAATCTTGATGTCACTTTCATTTTTTTAGAACAAAAGAACAATTTCAGAATTGAAAGCCACAGTAATTTAGGCGTGCAAAATTTCACGTAGGACATAGGCTATTTCTTAGTATTGGGCCGGTGAAATTTTCAAGCGGAAAGTTAGAAACTAGTCTCTTGCACAACGATAAAGATAGTGGATGGGCGGACGAAACAGAAACAACCATCCTCATTATAAAAAATATCAAATCTCGCAAAGATGCTTCTCTTGTTACCCGAAGTACAGAGAAGGTAACTATGTTTACCAGACCCGCTACTTTCTTCACCGGTCCAGATCTAGGAAATGATGCATAACTCTAAATGGACGAGTATTTAAATCATAAGGCTTGTATGTCCGAGCAGACTGGTCACATTGAGTGTCTATGTTGGCGACAGTTTGGTATAAATGCTGCAGTATAAATTCATGCACGGCAATTTTAGGGTAAAATTACTTACCTTTGTCTTGCATGTGTTATTTAATGTTACTTAACATTTTAAGCCTAGCAGTTCCTTTATGTACCATCAGATTTAACATCAAAAATTCTACATTTTGCTCACATTGCGTTTATGTGTTTTGTCTGGACCTCAGAACAAATAGCTACTTTCACCTTATAAGAACACAAACACATTCGTTTTTCATAACCAAGAAGGAGAGAGTTTACTGCGCGATACGCACTGAGTTCTTAAGTAAAACAGACCTTTCGCCTTTAAAGTGTTAAATATTAGTTAGCAACAATAGAGATTACAGAGGGCAAAGTTAGAAAGAAACAAACATTAAAAGTTCCCTGTTGTTCTTCGAAATTTATAAAACCTGCTACCTATTTGTCATTTTAACTAAGTCCTTATCTGATTACGCAAAATTTGTCTTATATGAAATTGTGTAAGATGAAAAGGAATGTGACGCTTTGAGTTCTATGGGCCGCCGCCAGATGGCAGGACAACTATGAGAACGCTGGATTTCCATAGACCGCCATTAGGTGTCAGGAGACGTAAATACAGAGAACTGTGTTTTCTGCAGAGTTCGACCTGAGCCTGTAATATGGTTCCACTTTATTTACGTGTTTTATATGGATCTCAGAAAAAACCGCGATTATTTTTCATACAGCATTAACTAATTGATTTTAAAACCCTGTCGGGGTGTGTTTACTGCGCGGTACGGACTGAGCCTGTAATATAATTCAGCTTCATTTACGTCTTTTTTATGGATCTAGGAATAAATCGCGATTGTTTCCCGTACAGCTTTAACTAATTGATTTTTAAAACCCTGTCGTGGTGTGTTTACTGCGCGATACTGACTAGCTTGTAATATAATTCAGCTTTATTTAAATGTCTTTATGGACCTCGGAACAAAAAACGATTATTTCCTATGCAGCGTTAACTGATTGATTTTTAAACCGAGACAGAGTGTGTTTACTGCGCTGTACGAACTTATACTGTAATGTATAATTCAGAGTAATCTCGGTCTTCAAATGGTTAAACACAAAGATATAAAATAGCAAATAAATATTCGTAAACAATGTTCTCTTTGGTGTAACTTATGATTTAAGCTCGTGCCATGGCTCAGGCGGTTAGCCGCCGGGCTCCCAGCGCGAAGGCCCGGGTTCGACCATGGGTCATACCACGTGGGATTTGTGGTGGACAAAGTGGCACTGGGATAGGTTTCCCCCGAGTATTTCCGTCTTTTCCTGTCAATTTCATCCCACCGGTGCTCCATTACTAGGAAAAGGACAATAATGATGATGATGATGATGATGATGATGATGACGACGATGATTATGATAATAATAATAATAATAATAGGAGCAACTATAAACGTTTCAAAATCCTTCAGAAAATACTTGAGCAGCATACTAGGAAAGCACGATATCAAGGAACTACAGAAAACAGCTATATTGGTCACAGCACACATACTGCGGAAAGTGCTAATGTAGAAGCACAAAGGAGTTTAATATTGAAGACAGCGTTATACGCACCATTAATAGTATGCGCGGAATAGCTGCGACACTGTATATCCTAGAAACATGGTTTGTTTGAGGTATAAAAGTGTGAATACACTGCATAAAGGAGATGATGATGATGATAATAATAATAATAATCTTCACCATAAGGTTGCACAAGAAGCTTTAAGTCTGTGGTGGGTCCATAGCGTCTGCTGCGGGTCCTTCTCCACAAAAAAACTTAAATCATGGCATGAGATTTTACGGTGTGGTTTTTCCTTCAAATGCTTCAAATATGCCTTCTGCAAGCAATAAGCCCGTCTTAGATACACTGTAGCATTGTCAGTCTCTGTCACACTCCCACATCGGTCTTTCATGGACGGCCACCAAATGGCAAGAAAAGACAAGAGAGAATTTAGTTTGACGGATGCGCGAATGGTATGTAACAGACACGACTGATTGGGGTTGCCACGTTAGCTACGTAAAGTTTCGCCGGGCACTAATACGACAGTATAATATACGTATATACACATTATTCGGGTTTTCACGATACCTGCGGACACCACTACGAAATTGTAATACATAGGCGTATACATTCTTCACGTTTCCACTGTAACTACATAAATGAGTGTGCCTTGCCTGCCCACATCGCCTGTTTTCCGCGGTAGCTACGGAAATGTCTGTGCCTTGCCTGCACGGATCGCGGGGATTTCACAGTAACTGCGTACATGAAGTGTTCCTTGCCGCCAGGGGTCGCGAGTTTTCAAAGGTAACTAAGTAAACGGGTGTGTCCTTCCTGCCCGAATTGCAGGGTTTCAGCAGTAACTGCTTACGTGAACTGTGCCTTGCCCCATGAGTCGCGAAGTTTCAAAGGTAACTGGTACATATGTGCGCCTTAATTGCTCTGGTCGCAGGGTTTTCACAGTAACGGCTTGCATGAAGTGTTCTTTGCTCCCACGCCCCGCGATGTTTCAAATGTAACAAAGTAAATGGATGTGTCTTCCCTGCTCGGGTCGTGGGGTTTCCACAGTAACTGCGTACATGAAAGGTGCCTTGCCCCCACGGGTTGCGGGGATTCCACGGTAAATACGTAAATTGGTGTTCCTTGCCTGCCCGGGTCGCCGGGCACCTGCATACTAGTATCATAAAATTCTGACTTCCCAAAGAACCCATGAGTTTGGAGGTTATTCCAATATTCTAATTACAGAAAAGTAATAATGGAAAGTTGAAATATGTCCAACAGAATTACAAATAAAACTTGAAAACGGTCTCAAATTATCCTGTATTATGATGATTGACGGGGAAGCTGCTTAACACTGTTGTTTAAAGTACCTATAGCGTCTATGTGGTGTTAGATATGATGGAAGAAAGATTATGAATATTCAATATGCAGGGAACTTGTAGCAAGCAGTTGTGTGAAGGAATACAAAACTTAATTTTCCATATATAAAGCACCACTCCTTTCACCAGCAGGAGACCCACACTATGCCTGGACTTTAGTCACCAGTTGAATTCCTCGAAAATTGCTGTTGAAGCTAATCAACAGCTGTCAGCAAGCAGGGGAGATGCGAAGCGGGTGGTTGGGAATGAAATTGATAGCTTAATACTGGCAAAATTGCAGAACCATCTCGCTTCATTGTTGTTGGCCCCTCACTCGATTTGCGGTCTTCAGGCCAGAGTACAATCGACAGTCTCTGAACGACTGTAGTACTGTACCAACATGGCTGACTGGTCACTAGTGTCCCTCGCTTCTGTCACATTGTGGTGGTTACCCATGAATAGGAAAAGGCGGTTTAACTTCCCCTCACTCCAGCTCGACTAGACGTCTGTGTATACCCTAAAGGTCGTGGCCCAGAAAGTCAATTGCCTCAATAAGCTCTCATTTATGCCACGACCTTCCACTTAGATGCGGTGTGATGTATGGTATAGGTTCAGCATGGGTAGAAGTACTTAGTAATACAATATGACAGTGATTTCTCATCTAGAGTAGGATGAAAATTTAACTTTCTGTTTGAAGGACAGCCGCTGTGTGGACAGCGTCTTTATCTGTCAGATGTTGACTGGACTTAAACAAAACGTCTTTTTCAGACCCAAGTTGTTATTTCTATTGACCTACCTCTCCAGAATAAAAAGTTTTACTGGGCCTCGCAAACTTTATCGGCTTAAGCCTTCAGACTGAGGGCGGTTCCTTCAAGAGTTCGTGCTTTGGAAGATTATTGCTTAAAGATACCTGGAGCTCTGTTGAGTTTTATTATGAAATTGTGTTTAAATGCTACATAATCTGAATAATAAATTTCGACCCATCGTCGAGAAGCAGCTAGAAGAAAGAAAGAGAAATACAAAGCAGGTCGTAACTTGACGCTTTATCTTATGTACTCTAAAATCGAAAGGTGTACAATGTCAAATTTGTAACTAGAATCTCATTCTTTTGTGTTAAATTACGGATACTGTACGTAGAATATAGAGGCCTAATTTATGTAACGTAAAGAATGTCAAGAGTAAGGCGTAAATAAAATTTTTCAAATAAAGTTTACATTGTACCTGGTTTGAATAACATATTCCAAGAGTAGCAGACTTTTCTTTGCCGTACAAGACGTTGCCCATGATGCGCAACGTCGAGGTAAGTCAATGTGTAAGGAAGCGTAAGGGGAACACCCATAGACGCCATGCTTCTGCATACCGGACGTACATCACTTCAGTCTGTCATAGAACAGAAAGCTACGCTTCTATAAGAAAAATTGATAAGACGTCTTAATGATCACTACTGGAATAACTATAAACAGAAAGTACTCAATCTGAAGACACGACATGGGTTTCTACAAAAAGAAATAGACCTGAGGGAAGACTTGTGTATTATAAATGAACCACAAACTCTCCCAACGCCACTAAACCCAGTGGAATATTCGAGTACTTGTGTGGAGTTCTGCCTCAATCTGAAAGAACATTTTATCACAAAAGACATAGACAAAACCCACACGCGACTTGAGGCGCTAGAAACTATTACTACTAAATACCCAAAAGAACAGTAGCGCCGGGTACACACTAATGGCTCCTACATGGCTGAGTATGTAAATATAGGTGCCGGTGTATTTAGTGATTTCTTTTCCTTCAGTGGACCTGTTGGACACACTGGATCAGCATTTAACCGGGAGGTTGAAACCATCTCATTAGCATTATGCGAAACAAAATGCCTACAACGATAAATTTACCCGTGCCGTAATCCTGAGAGATTCAAGTTCTGCATTACCAGCAATGGGTAATTCTTTTCACGGAGCCACAGCCCCTAGTGGGCTAGGGCCTTCTCACTCTCCAGGATATGCGATCGCATTCAGACACACCACACTCGGTAGGATTTCTCTGGACGAGTGATCAGGCCATCGCAGAGACCTTTACCTGACAACACAAAACACTCATAAGAAACAGTTTTCCATGCACCTGGCAGGATTCGAACCCGCAATCTCAGCAAGCAAGCGGCTGCAGACCCACGCCTTAGGCCGAGCAGACACTTGGTTCGACAACAGGTAACTTAGAACCTCCAAAAACAACTGAAGATCGGAAGTGTCAAAATTTGCACCAACACTGAATGAGCAAGAAAAAGATAATTGTTTTATAATAGATCCCAGGCCACTGTGATGTTGGCGAAAACAAGGAAACTGATGTCTTAGGAAAGAAGGCCACTTTGATCACAGAAATTTCAGACAGAGAAATATCACACCATACTTTGAAAATCGTAATCTGAAAGATTTTCAATATTAAGATGGCCATGAGACTGGCAAGAAGAACATCGCAAAAACTTTGGAAAGACTAATTGCAAACACATGTGACTGGTCAAGGAGCGGAACCGTTGCAAACTTTCATCTGCTTTCCGGAAATATTTTCTTGCGAAACACCTATATCACATGGGCTTATTTCTCCAAACTTGTTGCACCCTCCGTGATCAACGGGAAGAAAATGACCAGCAGTATTTGTAGAGACGCACAGCATTTTCATCAACATCAGAAAGCCAAGAGGCAAGAATCAAGAAGCTGAATAATTGAATGACACTGTCAAAGTACCCGGTATTTGAATAAACAAATAAATAAATAAGTAAATAAATAAATAAATACATATTGCTCTTGGTGTTTCTTCAGTTACGTCAGTGTCATCTTAAGTACGTAAGTAGTTCAGATAGCTCACAGTGAACATGACTTTGGTGGGTGGCATATTTTTCGCTTCTTTGTGAATAAACAGGGAAGTTTTTTCTCTGATAACAAGGGCGAGGTTTCGGAAACAGCTTTAGTAGACCCAACAGAGTCACTTAAACGTGTATCACGCAAACTCTAGCTCACTTTCAGAGCATGTAAAGCATAACTTCTGAAACTAGGGTGTCCGTACCACTGCTAGTACACTACCAACTCTTTTTCTGGTAAGTGACCTCAATAAAAACTCGAAATATAGAAAGTGAAAAAAAAATAGCGTTAGAACCTAGTGTGAAGACTGCTGATGGTGATGATGATGACGATGATGACGAGGATGATAACAATAACAATAACATTTCCTGATAATATGACTCATAAGGAGATATACAGACTTAGAGATATTTCGGACAACATTAGAAGTGAGTCCATCCCAGTGGCCGCACCGTCTAAGGCGTGGGTCTGCGGCCGCTTGCTTGCTGGTATTGCAAGTTTGAATACCGCCGGGGGCATGAAGGGTGTTGTCAGGTAGAGGTCTCTGCCTCGGGCTGATCACTCGTACAGAGGAGGCCTACCGACTGTGGCGTGTCTGTGTGTGATCGTGAAGCCTCGGCAATGACAACGCGCTGGCCTATTAGGGGCTGTCACCCCATGGAAGAAAATGTAGAAATAAGTCGTTACCAACACACTGGTTACTACAAGTACCACTTGCTTTGACAACTAAAAACAACAAATATTGCTCACACAATGTATCTGTGTTTTCTGTAGGACTTTTATAATAAACGGCAATTATTTCCCTATACAGCATTAATCGACTGGTCTTTTTTAAAGTGAGGTGTTTTGTCTTTGTGGTAGGAAGTGAATTATTTATTTCTTATTAGGTCGTGTGTTTGCTTCGAAAATTTAATATATGTAGAGAAATTTAGATGTGGGTGCTCCTAAAACAGACAACAAATAACTACTGGTAATAACCTTGTGTCAAAAACAACACTGTGCGTCAGCTGGTACTCCTTTTATTGCAACCGACAATTTTCGAACCATATAGTTCATTATTAAGTGTTCCGTGTTACGACGAATACTGAGGATTTATAGCATGTGGACAGTGTATAACTGTCATTATTAAAATAAAAAATTAGTCTAAGTTTATTATATTCGTGTATCATGTTTAGAATTAAAGTTTTATTTAAGATGGTATATCATTTATTATTTTAGTTACTGGTTCGAAATATTTTGAGTAAAATAAAGTGAGTACCAACAGAGAAAAGGAATTGTATTCGAAGAACGTTTATGATCAGTAAAGGAACAGTACAAAGGTATTAACACTGAAAATTAAAAAGTATCAACTTCTTTCAAGCCCCATGTATGGAGATAAAAATAACGACCTTCACGCTGTGAGATACGAAAAGTCTATTCCACTATCATTTTAGGCACTGATTGTAACAAGGTGAAGGCTATGTTGCTATGGTCTAAGAGAATGAAGAAATATGGCAGTTAATTTTCATTGTATGAAATAAAAACCTCCAACTTAATGCTTTAGAATACATAGCAATTTTTAAACCTTTTTCAAAAATTTCAGAGGCTTAAAAACCCATATCGTTAAAAATGTGGAATCGGATAAGGATATGTTGGAACTGAGGCCTTTCTTTACAAACACAGCATATAAATGTAAGGTGTAGAAGTTAAATCCATGTTTATAGCCAATAATTCAGAGACTTAAATGCTTTAGCTGCACAATTTGATAATAACGCAATAGAATGGGGTCCATCTTAAAATTTTCTTCCCTTTTCTTCCCGGCTTCCGATTAACATCCTGAAGTAATAAGATCTGTCCGTTATATGCTAACTAACCTGCCCATCACATTCTCCTTGAGTTGACGACTTTAATAACATTTTTCGGAAGTTAAAATTAAAAAGTTTCTCTGTATGCAATTGTTTTCAACCTCGGACTACTTCTTCCCCCTCAGGTAGAAATCTTTTTTACTCTCATAAAAGTGAAGAATTAGGGCTGAGTTTGTCTAACGAGTAGCCTGCTTGCTGCATTTAACTCGGCCATGCATATCTCTTCGGCAAAGTGCAGTTCTTTGAATTCAACTACATAGCCATTTCCGGTCTGCAAGTCCGGCCACTGCTGTGATGCCATTGCTTATCACAGCACTCGCCATGAACGCTAACGTATTCTAGCGTGTTATACCTTGCAGTCTGCTATAAACATACTTGACTTTTGGAGGAACCTGGGCCTGCAGCTCCAGATGAGAAAAAAATTCAACTTTTTTTGTAACGTATATTTAGTGACCATAATTATTAAAATATACAGCTAAATCACTTATTATAAGCACACACTATTAAACAGTAAAAACTGTACTGTTTTGTCCATCCATATATAAACAGCCTGCCTGCTGTACACAGTAGCCCAGGGATCCGCCACAAAAGAAAGTCTACAATTTGTCCAAATTTTACACATTCTATTTTCTTAACATATACTGATATTGTTAGTTTTATTGTGTTAGTATACTCTCACAAGAAATCCCTGATTATATTCCCAGGATGGGATCGAAACATGTGGGACTAGCCTACAATTATTGTGATTTATGATATCAAAATAAAATAATAAGGGTGTATTTTTTGGTTGATCAATAGCAATGCACGGTGTGAATAATATGCAATTATTACAAAATTAATAATGTTTTAACTTTTTATGTTTCTAGGCCTCAAGATGGACGCAACAGGATCCACCAAAATGTGGGCGTATTTTTACTAGGCGACACGGCGTCGCATCCGAGAAAAGCCCATCTTCCCAGCCAGTATTGGTTTCAAGCCATTTATGAACAACGACAGGTATTGAAGTTTGTGGGTGGGTAGTTCGTGGGAGAAGGTAATATAAGAAGGAAGATAAGCCCGTATAGGGGAGTGGGAGAACGACGCCGCCGGCTTATGACAGACATATCACAAATAATATATAGGTAGTATGGGTAGTGGAAGGGGGTTGAAGGGAGGTGAGAAATAAACGAGAAATATTTCCGCCATGAGGTCACCAAAAACGTCACTTCCTTCTCGCCCGTTCTCTATGTGCTGCCCTTACGGACGTTTCAAAAACGCGTACTCACGATGCGTTTCTTCTCTTCACTTTGACAGGCAAAAAACCAATAAAGCTTTCAAGTCGCACGCAGAAACCCAGGTCGCTATCGCCGTCAAACTTCGGCGCGGGCCGGTAATGCGGGCAGGTAAATGGGAGTTGCAGCTGTCATAGAATATTGGAAAGAACGCCAACCAATAACCTCGTACAATTTATCCTATACAACGGCGGTAATCGACGTGGGTAAGTCAAGTTTATTTTTTATTTCATTTAACGACTCGGCAATTATCTCAGTATATAGGTGTAACATCTAATTGTAGGATGATAAATGGATGTTGAATTTGACAGGATGTGTTCAGGAGCACTAATGGTCTTAGTTGAAATGCTATCCTGTCATTTACCTGTGCGTACTGAAGAAAACCCTAAAACATCCCGATAATTATAGCCGGTCTCTGGGCTGAGATTCGACTTTGAGATGCCACGAATACGAAGCAGTAGTGTCAGCCAGTTTATCCTGACATCAGATGTCATTGATAGAACTTCACTCATGACATGGATAGATTCCTAAAATCTTACATCCTTAATATTTGATTTTTTCTGGTACACGCCTAATACGTAACTCTGGAAGACAACGCCTTGTCGAATATCAGAGACTCCATATGCGACTTATTCGCCGTTACATTCCAATAAACCACAGAGTGTCACGTCACCTGAGATTTTATTTTTGGTCTTCAACTTCGATCACAGCGTTCTTAGTCGGCTGTGCGCTGTGGGCAAACTAACAGATCTCCTCTTTATCCTATCGCTTTTATTTTTTTCACTGTAACCTTTAATCTTCAATTTAGTTACGTTCATTTTGCTCCTGTATCCATGTTTGCAATATTCCACCCAACAGAACTAATGAAATGAAGGTCCAAACCAAATTCTTATTGCTGTCTTTAAACTTTTAAACACATACATGTTTAACGTGTATAAACAAAGGCTGCAAGTTACGATGCATTAAGTAAAAAGAAACATCTTTGTAACCAACGCTACTTAACCGCAGAAACATGAGACAGTCTTGGAATTCATACAATTTGAAACCAAGTAGTTCACTCCCTTGGGAACTTTATTTTCCAGACGTAAGCATAAACCATTTATGAAGCACACGAATACATTCTTTTGAATGACTCGTTTTACCAGCGAAAACAAAATAGGACGCAACATTCTGTACTTCGTTTTACGTAAACAGCTACTCCCCTCTGTCTTTCCCCGCTGAATATAAAAGAAATGACCGGCCAGATGTTCCTCGTACAGTGAGACTACATTTAGAGAAAGAAAAAAAAAAAGACAACAGAATCTTGACTGCGGCTGTAGCAGACAAGAAGACAATTTTCTCTGTTGAATAGAATACTTGGTTTGCAGCCAACGTAAACAGTTCTTTGATAGCGTGCATTGTGCCCCTGCCAGTTAGACTTCGGAGAATGGATTTTGTGCTTTACCTTGTCAGCCTTGGAATTTCCTGTATGTTTCGAAGTGAGAGGAAGTATAGTTTACAAATAAGCGTGGAATCAAACCCAGCAGGTTTGCTTAAACCGTTGCTCGCTACAGTTCCACCAATGAACACAATGTCTAAGAGCTGTTCCTTACGAAGCCCCAAATTAATTTTACACATTGAAATTAAGAGCGCCAGGCGACTTGTGATTGAGGTACAAAGGAACTGAATTTTACAGACACAACCGTAGTTTGTGCACAGGCTGAAACCCACTTAGTACATGTGTGTTCAGCATCAAATTTATTTTAACTTTTGTACACTCAGTCGTTGATATGCTTGAGGCTGTTTTTAGCGCAGCACCATGACAGCACACAGAGAAACGAACATAAATCACTACACATTTATAACATTGTAAGTGGGCATAGGTGAATAATTTGCACCTGTCACATTACTCCCAGGAGAAGGACCCTTCTATACACTACGGTATTGACCGCCGAGCCGGTATGAACATAACGAGGAACTCAAAATTCCCTGCCACTGTCAGAAGTCATATACAGATTCCCGAGCCCACATCCCCTCAAGTTACAGACATCTATAGGTTTTCACAATAAAAAAAGAAACCCACATAAAATAGGATTCAAATGAATTCGGTTCAAACTGCACTGTACTCCGGTTGTTTTAACTCTATACCTAACGGGTTACGAGATGGGTAGGCTCAGTCAGTACAGTAACCAAGCTACGAACGGGATAACAGATGAATTGGTGTCAAGATTTTTCTATAGTCCGTCGCGTCCAGAATGGTTTTGAGGCCTCCACTTTCCAACGGCTCCCGAGGGCTATTCCCAGGAGGCAAGGGAGCCAGTACCTGAAACTGGCTAGTTTTCTACTAGTGAGGAGAAAAATACATGGATCTGTACCTCAAGCCACCAGATACCTTCATGGCTTAGTGCGTAATTTAGTGCCGGAAAACTTCGGATTAAGGTAGCTAAAATACAAGTACTATTATTTCTTCCCATGGCTCGACAGGTCTCTTGGGCATAGGCCTCCATATTGGTGGGGTTTCGAGATCACAGCCTCGCCACACTCGGCAGGACTCCTCGGGGCAGACATTCGGGAGCCCGACGGGATTCGAACCCGCAATCCCAGGAAGCGAGCTGCTGCAGACCCACGCCTTAGACCGCTCAGCCACGGGACTCGGCTGATTGCTATTCTAGGTTAGTCAAATACAGTAAAGAAAGAAAGTGGGCAGAGTATTTTTCCAGTTCGGGGTCCTTTTTCCTAGCGTTAAAGCAGCCATAGCGTGCGGTTCATCTCTTAATATTCCCCAATTGTTGAGGTTAATAATATTGCAATTGATTACCCCATGGCGCAGCACAAATACATTACTAAATCCTTCTTTACTTTCAAAATGTCGTAAAGTTTAACGGTGCAAGGCCCAAGAAAAAGCACAGCCTTCCTGGCGCCGATTTTCACACAACTTGCAAGTGATCAACAACCTTACGCGCAGATCTCTTATAGAGAATTTCATCCAAATCGGAAAATATATGTGGAGAACAGGGATATAAAAGCCTGTGAAAGTGTCGCTTTCACTGTGACGTATTTACGAGTTCAAAATGACTTAATTAACTTTGGACGTTTCATTAAAAATTATTAAAACAAACAAACCAACAGATATGCACACGATTCACAATGGTATATTATATTGATATTATATTTAATTAAATCATCCCTACATGTTTCGGTGGTCAAGCCACCATCGTCAGGGGGGTATCATAAGCTACAGTTGCCATATGCATCTAAACTACAAACTATTTCATATGTAGACAAAGTCTTAAGTTTTATGATAGGGTACGTAAGTCCACTCAGTACAATTTTTGTGTCAATATATCTCTTTCTTCGTGCTGCTTAGTTTTAAAATAAGACACAGTTTTAGACAGTGTATACAATTAAATTTAAAGACAGTTGTTCTGTCTATGCTTGGGTTATATAGTTAAAAAATTCCTCTACCAAATTTTCTTCCACATCCGAAGAAGAATATAAAAAAATACGGGCAAAACTTCATCTACGCCAGCTTTATTTTACCGATTTTCATGAAACTCTACAGTGTCTAAAGACACTGAGTGGAGATCTCTTATGATGACTTTTACATAGATTGGAAAGTAAGTTTAGAATTTTCTTTAGGCCTTTGCATAAGGTGTGACTGTTACTGAGCCAATGACAAGAAATACACTCCTGCCGAAAAAGTTTTCTTAAGCAACTCCTATGCCAGATCTCACGAAAATCTGACAAAATATTTATCCAATGACCGTAGACCACAGACCGACAGACGGACAGGCAACTAGAAGGACGGGCGTTGTTTCCACGTAAGTCCTTTCTTCTAATTCCTAAAGTACGCCCAGAAACTAGTCAACTGTTTTGTTTCCACTCCTTCAATGCTCCTTCTTTTCGATAAATTCAGGAAGAAGTGAAGTTTAAGAGATCTGAGATTTTAGTGGACGCAACTATCTATTAAGATGGTCTTTATGGACGTGATTCCGTATAATTTGTTTGTAAAAACGTTTAGGTAAAGTTACAGAGTTACCTACTTGCTAAGTTTCGTGTATTTCTAGATAATTTCTTAAGCATAAATGTTTACAAAAATGATAATCCGAAAGGAGACCGACCACGGAAGATAATCCCATCAATTTAACCTACGCCTGGGGTAGACCACATGGGCCGGTCGGCAAATTAATTTACGTGGATTACAGTTTGGTAACTACAGAAATCTTGCGACTTTCTGCGTATGGCCCTGACCTTGAGCTAAGCGACTGTCATCTGCTTCCAGTGCTGAAGCCACAGATTCAAAGTGGATTGAGAAATGGTAAGAGTTACGACACGGTGGCTGTTACCATAGGACACTGACTTCCATCAACAAGAAACAGAAACTTTCGCCCCACAATAAGAGTGTTTCAGTTCTGATGGAACTGTAAGGAAAAACAGTGACAAAGCACGAAAATTAAGAGTAAAATGTTCTTGCTAGATTTGAAAATCAACAACCAGAGTATATGCACTCTAAACTTGTTTTCTGACGGGCCTTCATTTACTATTTCGAAGGGCATTACGAGGCCTGGGACACTATCAGCTCCTCATCTGCAGAACTAATGAGACTCATTATAGAGCTTACCGTCAAGAAGTGATAACATCCCCCAACCAAGCATCGGCTCCGGTGGCCGACCAACGCGCCTTTCGGAAAGAGACGTCAGTGTATTCGGTTTTAGGCGCCACAGTACCACATCAGTCTGCAATCGCTGCTAGCCAGTGCCCCCAGAAGTTCAAGCACACACTTTGTTGTGGTCAGTTTCCGGGTCAAGAAAGTCAATGAGGAGACATGAAGATTGATCACCTGCTGTCCTGTAAACATAACAAATAGAGGCGGCCCTGACTAGTGCACAATAACATGATTTATCACCAACTGAAGGGGAACAAATTAATTAAACGTTTAACATCCTATCCAAAACACATACGGGAGAGTACACGACACAAAAATTATATTCCATTCTTCGGCCTGTTTCTTATTATCAGATTTTATAAGGCAAATGCGGTGTAGTAGTAAGTTAACAGGAAACAGTTGTCTTTGAACATAAAATTAAGGTATTTTCAACTTGAGGCTTTTGTAAAAAGAATGTGAGGTAAAATGCAGTGGTGTTCTTTTAGACTTTGCCCATGGTCTTAGTACATAGTTTATAGGAAACCACTGAGTTTGGAAAAGAGTTTCTAGATTCTATAATATGACTATCCCTGGCATTTTCCGCCTAAGGAAGGAAATAGAAAAATTTTCAAAACAATGAACTTTTATGTACAAAATAGAACATTGAAAAAGCTCAAATGTAGCTGACAAGTAGTGTTGTAAAGTTACTGGACTTTACAATACAGCTTCAAGACTACAGGTCACTTTTTAAGTTCAAGCAAACTGAATTCAAGAGCTGCTACGCTGTTCGAACTTTGACGAGTATCTATGGTTTCGGTGATTAAATTCGGTAAGTTCTTGTTAACGTTTAGTTCAGATTTTTGTCTTCCCATGCTTAAAATACAAATAAAAATTGAAACTTTGTCCTTTGTTTCCTATTAAGTGAAACTTGGACTCTCGTGGTCAGAGAAAGGCATTGGCTGGGGGTGGTTGAGGACAGGGTGTTGAGGAAAATATTTGGACATAAAACGGTGAGAAAAACTGCACGTAAAATGAAACATAAAAACTTCTGCCACGTTTAATTCACATAATGAATAATTTTTTAAATCACACCTTTCAATATAATTCGTGTGTCCCTAAACATACAGCGTGATAGACAAAGAGACGGCGGGTTAAACAGACGGAAGGACGATTACACTGAATTTTATGTATGGGCGGTCGTGTGTCAGAATGTCTGGAGTAAGAGAGATAAAAATTTAATTTGTTGTGCTGATGATTAACAAATTGTCTTTTTCGGTAAGAGTATTTTCACCTTCACTCTAGGATCTGACTCCCATATTCAAAACATTTTTGTGTGTGGTATACTATTCAATGTAAAAGATAACATGTTGTGATGGTATATTATTTAAAATATAATTCACACAAAATGATTTAAAATTTGCTTCCGAAATTCAGGTGTAGAAACAAAATAAAAAGTACAAATCAATTACGGTGGTATTTCTGTTTTAAAACCGTGCAGTCTGTTTGGTTTATGCTGACGTTTCGAAGGAAGGTAGTTCATATATCTTCATTGTGACTACATTTGACTTAAGTGGATGATAAACTGCCTTCATTAGTACTGAAGATGGAGGTAGTACGTTTCCCTGGAACATCAGAGGAAACCAAACTTGCTATGCGGTGCCAAGACCCAAAACATGACCGTCATATGAATAACACCCATAATGAAAATCTGAAAACTTGTATCAAGTACGTACTACATTAGCCTACATATATGTATAACCTGGATCTCTCAGACCTACACGTCACAAAGTGTATTTTTCATTCTCGTACGTGGCCTCAGGCGGAGAAAGTAATATAGTGCATGTAAGGACTGGGGTTTTAGGGGCTTGTAACCTGTGGCTCTATCTCGCACACTACAACTCAGAAACACCACACTGACAAGATATACTACCAAGCATACTACAGTTGTGGTAAATAATTAAGACTTGCATTTGAGAGGTCCCCAATTCAAACCTTGGTGTGGGCACTGGCTGTGGTTATCCCTAGTCCCTAGAGCCTTCTGCCTGGATAATATCCCAATTAAACCACTTCTCCTCTCTTCTGTATTTTTAAGTTGTCATTCATAATTTAAACCACAAACGACGCCATTTTCAGTCTGAGACCTAGAGTGTCCTAAAATTAATCACAAATAAAGATATACAATACCAAGAATGTGACGACTACATGCTTAATGTCTCCCTTTGTAGTGGTAAATGCGTTACGCAATTTAAGTACATTCAGAATATTATAGAGCGTATTCAAAATATCTCTTAGGCATTAACCTGAAAAGAAAGGGAGCAGCAGTAGTCTGATACACGATTCACATCTTTTCTTTATGCCAAGTACCTAGGCACAGACACATAAATATTGCGTCATGTGCAGCAGAAGTTACAGAGCATTCTGTACATCAAAACGGGTTTTGAGAGTGGACAACGGTCACAACTGAAGTGAAGATAAGGGGAAACAGACTAACTGAATATTGAAAGATATTGCTACAGAACAAAGGGGAGTACGGGGAAGTGGAGAAAGGAACGTCTCTTGTGATATAACTATAAGAAAACAACCACTGTTTATATTTCCCTAACGCTTGTTCCTTACAAACCGCTAGGCTGAACGAAAAGCATTATCAGGAAATACAGTTCTAGTCATGAAATAGAAGTTCAGATTATTTTCCGACTTTCTACGTGTAGTAAAACATGCAGGCTCCTAAGCCCAAGAGACTATGTCACGGGATGGGTTAGTACTCTGAAGCCCTAAATCAATCTCGGACATAATTCGAACTTCAGTTCTTACTTCAGAGCGGAAAACTCCATCCCGTGTAGAAAAACCGGCTGGCTAATGCTTTTTAATCATTGTTGATTCTGAGAATCATACATAAATCAGCCTTGAATGTTAAAACAGATGGCACATGTAATAATACACTCATTTTAAAGGTTAAAAATTTCCTAGAATTTGTTCTCGGGTCAAGACCTCCTTTTACATATTAGGATAATAACGTCTTACCGTAAGTGCTCTTCGTAGCTAGTCGTATAAAAAGCCCAACTCATCATTCTTTGATTAATCTCTGTAATTATATTTATACATTATCTGTTTACAAAAAGGCATTACGTAGGATTGGTCTGATGAAGAAAACATAAGATTTTCATTCATACGAAAAGAAAGGGCCCCTTATTTAAGGAAACGTTCTACGACATGACCCCACAAAATTTCTAAAAATCTAGGAGCAGCTTCCAAATCCTAGGAAACGAGAAGGGTGATATGAAGCACACCACGAACCTACAATTCTTGAGTAAACTCGATATCTCACTGTTACCAGACATTTCTGCTTGGTGTGTGTGAAGTGATACATGTTTTGCTGAAAATTGTAGGCGCCATTGCATGACATAAAATCGCACGGGCGACCAGGCACCCGGGACTTACTCGTTCCCTGTTCTATGGAAGTTATTTTCTTCTGGGATATGACGCTGTGCATTTCTGTAGGTAGGTATCAACTTTTCGGAGAAACATACGATACTTCTCTTCTGTCATTTGAAGCTGTACAGTTATAAGCTACCAACAGAGTTGTTGAGTAAATCATAAATGACTAAAACACAATGAAGGTGAATATGTTAAAACTAAAAACTAATTTTCATTAAACCTGGTATAAAATAAATTTCAAAAATACGAAGTCCAATTCTTCTCCTTAGACTGTAATCTTTTATAGAGTTACCACATTTCTTAAGACCCTTTCTGAGTGCAAAGACGACCTCCCACAGAGATCTTCTTTTATTCGCCATCACAACAACACCAGGATCTCACAAACGCTTTTGTAATATCCAGTATAAATAAGAATTAGCCAGTCTCATGGCAGAACATTTCACCTTGCTGTTTCCTATTCATGTCAGTCATCTGTCAAGTTAGCTATGGTGCGTAGACCGACTTCCTGCCCCTTGACACAGTGCTGATATAAGATTTCCTAACTTTATAAAATTGCCCCTTACCGGATCGTGAGGTTGTCCTAAAGTCTACTGTTGCGACGTGCAGATTTTTGATTCAGAAAAGGACATAAGGGACAGGATTGAATTTTACTTGAAATGAAAGGGAACTGGTGTCTAAGGGCATAAATTTCCTAAAACAATATCAGGAAAAGATAAGTTATTTGGATAGCAATTAATAATACCAGTTTTCATAAGTGATCCTATGTTTTAGATTGTAGTTTTCTGGATTACGTCATCACGTAATTTGGGGTAACTGTGACTGGAAGTTTTCACGATATTAGTGACGAAGTTCAGACTGCTGTTGCTTATCAACTCCGTTTGGTTGGGAATTCCTTGCTGGCGTTTCGGAGAAGGTAGCTGCCTTTGTCTTTAGCGCATTCTTAGTTACCTCCTCTGGAACTTATGGCACAGATTAGCAACCAACATGGCGTCATACCTCAGAAGACTGCCATCTTGTCTGTAGTTACTGATATCTTGTAACAATCTGCTTTTCCCTTATTAGGAGTAGAAGTTGAATATTCTCAGTGCCGTGAAATCTCAAATTCCATACGCATGGGCTTTATTTGAACAGCCTGGATCACCGTGGTTACTTTACGCAGGCCTACCACTGCTTTAATATTAAGAAGCTCAGCATTTTGATCATATTTTATTTATATAGGTACGTGGTGCCATTCCCATAATGATAACAGCGATTACGTCCCTAAACTTCATGAAAATACTGATCGTTGCAGTGCAGTTCACTGTGTCTTCTGTGGTGAAAGAACTGAATGTTTACACACGCGCGCACACACGCACATACATATATACACACATATATAGGCCTGTACGTGCATTTAAGTGAACTTAACATAATATTGCCACACTTCCTATTTAGGGCGTACGGAAATTCGCACTTTTCTTTTTGCTAGTAATTCGGATTGTCATTTAAAGCTTGAATACTTGTGCTTCCCTTTGTCTTTAATTGACAGATATGTGTTCTAGTTGCTGATTAAGCATCACGGATCTGAAGACTAATGTGGCTTCAGCACTGCTCCAAATCCATACATTAACTTTACCCTACATGCTGGTATTTTTAACAGCCGTCAATCCTAAAGCAACAAAGTGGATTGCGCATAACAGTGGATTGCTATTCATAACAAATTTTGTATAAAAAAGGGGATGTTCATGAATATATTAATGGGATGCACATACAGGGAGAGTGTTTATCCTTAAGAAGGTCAAATCTGGAGAACTACCGTGCTCCTTTCGGAGTGTCAGAAGTTGAGGACAGCGGTAACCTTAGAATATATTTCAGACTTGAAAAGACTTTTTGACCTCGGGACTCTGGCGGTCTTCATACATATTCGACATGTCTGCTGATATTCGCTTCTTCCTCTAAGCTTCAATGTTCTCGCGCCAGAGTAAGAGGTCTGGCATTGTGCTACCGTCACCTGGCTGCTGTAGAGATACCAAAGGACCGCAGCCTTTGTAGGTTACCTGAACACAATGCACACCAGGAGAAACGATTATATTCACTGTTTGCAGAACACATTGTCGTGAATTTGAGCAAGCTGCATGAGACTTTTCTGAACGCGGTGTAAGGACTTCAAACTATGCCTGAGAGAAAGATTATACGGTCTGATGATAAATAATGCCAACTATCTGGATGAATGAAGTATCCAACTAGGAAGGATATAACAAGCAACTGTAGATATTGTTAGAATTTTAAATTGGGGCGTTGAAGTCAACTGAACGTGACATTTTTTAAAAGCTGAAAACTGGTCATCGTAATCTAGGGGTGCGCTAAAGAAGGAAAGGGATCTCTCTGTCAGCTATACGAACTGGCTGAATATCTGTCTGCATTCAAGGATCAGAGTGCTTCTGATAAGCAATTCTAGTGAAAAAAGTAAAATTTAGGTCACTGATAGACACTGTTTGCTTGGATATAATTATTTCAGAATGTTGACTAATGGCTATTATGTACTAGATAAAACAGCTCCATACCCAAAAATACGATAGACTTGAGCTTAATATTTCTCGGTCTGTTAACTTGAAGACTTACTAATACTGTATCCCTTCATATTGTGCCACGTCAGTGTCTAAGATAAGTTAACAAAATACGATGAGTAAGATCTACACTTTTCTGCGATATTAAGCGGCGTCGTGTGGGAATTGTTTACCTACTTTCCGGAAAAGTATTATCACGAAACGTCAGTAAACCATTACCACATGGCACCGCGTAATACCCCAGAAGAGCATAGGTTTCATCAACTTCGTGGTGGAAGCCTGAAATCACGGCACGGCGACAAAATTTGTCACATTTTAGATGTCTTTGTGTATGGCGGACGTCTACTTTCGAGACAGAACCGATCAAATATTGAAAATGTTTAAAAGTTTTAGGTTTATCAAGTAATTCCCTTTTTGCGTTCAAATGTAACATCGATAGCATACATGTAGCTTGACTTTGCACTAGAAGGAGCGTCTTTAAATAATCTAAGAATCAATAAATTAAATTTTGCCCCTACGTACTTAGAAACTACAATTTAGTGTTAGTTTTTACCTTATATGCACTGAAGAAAATAATAGGTAATTAACACCTGAAAGTTATCTAAAACTGGAAAAAATCTATTTGGTGATATTGCATTATGGTTTTAGGACACAATAAAGTTTCACTAATCGTAATATTAAAACAAACTACACGCACTGTACGTTGCTTTTATTGCCTATTTCACTTCACTTCGACATGTTTCGACGTAGAGAACGTCAACTTCATACAGTGTAACAAAATTTTTTTACATCTGCTGGCATGCTACAAACGAAGACAACACGTTCAGCCTGCCAGCAGATGTAAAAATCTTTTGGTGCACTCCCTGAAGATGACGTTTCGTACGTCAAAACATGTCGGAGTGAAGTGGAAAAGGCTATAAAACAGTGTGCAGTGCATTTAGTTGGTCTTAATATAACAATCAGTACCACGACAATGCACGGAATTAACAGTGTTAAAATAAAGTTTCAGTTTGGAAATATTCGGAGGTGCGTTCTTCAATTTCGAGAGTTTACAATCGCATTCAAAGTAACGCCATCAATATCTACATATACAGAAAAGTTTTATAATTGGACACTCACTCATTGACTTTCATATATACGTAAGAATATGCGCAGCAGTCTTCTCCAATTCTGCGGAGAATGCCGTCTTAAGTTGCGCCGTGTAAAGGATCCTCATTCTAGGTGTCCAGAAAGTAAAATTCTGTAGTTAAAATCTTTAGTTCTCAGTAAAATGCGCCCAAGTGAAATATATCAGTTGTAACCCCCAACAGAGAGATTACGATATTCTTGGATGTGAGGCCTAGTACATTTTTAGATAGGTGCTGATCACTCAGGGGGATCCATATAATGAAGTACACGGTGTCACGTTTCATAGAATTGTGATGCCAGGGTATATATATGTGTGTATATATATATATATATATATATATATATATATATATAGCGTCTCTTTCCGTCGGTATTAAAGAATAAGTTAAAATCCTTATTTCTTTGTGATACAGATTTTCGCTGCACATATAAGAATTTTATTGGGTTTTCCGCAAATCTTTTTCGGTCAGAAAACTTTCCATTGCCAAATTAAATTACGAAACACTTTTATAAAAAAGGTCTGTACTATACCTACGTTGATCGCAGTTATTTTAAATCTAAGTCCTTACCTACTACCAAATACATATATGACGTAAAAAACAATACATGAAGCCTTCATTTTACTGAAATATTACACAAAATTCCTCAGGTTTTTTAACTGCGTTAGTCAAACAGACAGAAATTTACGACTTCCAGACTACATCATTATGTGCTTCTGTTCAAATATGTAAATTATGCGAATTTTCCGTCTTTTAATTATGTCTCTTTTCAAGACTCGTGTAAATCCAGAAATAATTCTGACCTAAAATGTAATATTCATTCGGACAAATAAAGCAGTTATCGTTGTGCAATTATTGACAGTGGAGCGTTTATAACACGGACGTCACCTCATCTCTGTTGGAAGTCATAAATTGGAGCTACGTCCCGTGAGACTTACTCTGAGTCAATACATAGTACGATAAACTTCGCTGTGACGAAAAAGTCCTATTCACGCCTGTAGAAATGTGTAATTATTTACACAGTTTTGTGGCATTAAAACACTATTTATATCACCAGCATGATCTGCGTGTTTTTAAAACTCGAGAGGCAGTTGTGAAACAAACACTAGAGTCGATACAAAAAGAATAAAAAATATGGATTTGGCTTATTGACACACTTCTTCTTACAGACAGGCATACAACGTGTACCACAGGATGTTTATCAAGACGTTTTATGCTGTCAGCACACTTGTAAATACACAAGTTTGTATTAGTCACTTTTTAATTTAATATGAATACAAATAGCTCAGTCAGTATAGTGACAATGCTCAACTGAAGAATCCTTCGATTCCTGACAGGGGGCAGAAGTTCTCTCTGAAACGTCGAAAGCGAATTTGGATCCCACGCAGTCTCCCATTCAACGGGTGCAGAGGGTTCTGCTCTGGGGGTAACGCGACTGGCTAGAAAACTAACCACGCAGCTCATTCTAGTGCCGAGTTTAAGAATGAGTGAAGATGCATCCCTTCTGCCCTCACATGACTCCATAGCGTGTGCGGGGACAATTTTACCATTAGTTTTATTAATGTCAACGTGTTCAGAGAGACAAGAAATTCACTTCTTTGGAGTTCTTTAAAATGCTTACTCCAGTGTTGCGCATTTTCATCCTTCTAAATTTTCGCTTGCTTTCAACAACACCCTGTAGATATTCTAACACAGAGACAATACCTTCAAATGCATTTATAAATCTTATTACGTAATTTCTTTAAGAAGGTATGGCCTGTGTGTTCCGTGACGTAATACAGAAGCTGTTCCAAGGCGTTCTTTACTAGCAGAACGCGATACGGTTTCATAATACGCTGGGAAAATATAATTTCATTTATGACAATAAGAAAAAGCAGCCTTCGCTGCAACAAGTTTTACGAAATTCGCACATGTTAAACAGCGTTATATGTAATTATTTTGCGCCGGATTTTACCCACATCGGACAATGAATGTGGAAGGAACGGACAGAAATTCATTTACACATTTAGGCAGAGTATGGCTTTCACTACGGCCACTTTCAGGAAACTCACAACCACTCAGTAAATTCTAGTGAAAATCCTCTCTGCCGAATTTTATCCAAATTGGACAAAACATACAAGAATTGCAGGCAAAATTTATTTCACGCCCTTCAGTAAATGTATAGCTTTCACTGCGCCGATTTCCACAAAACGCTTAGCTACTTAATGCATTAGGTGGAAAATTCGTGTGCAGAATTATAAAATGTCGGTAAAGAAGCATGGAACGTACAAGTATAAATTCATTTACATCCTTAAGTAAAGTGTACCTGACACTAAGTTGATTTTCATGACACTCAGTTTGCTAGGCAGCGTTTTATAGACAACAATTATACCGAATCTCATGAGAGTCAGACAGAGGGTTCCGTTGCTGATAACAGGTCACAAACAGACAGGGCGACGGACAGACGGACGGACGAACTGACATGGTCTCCATGTAAAACCATTTATTTTTACTTCATGAAAAGCGTCCCACACATTAAAACGTCAGCAACGTTTCGCAGTCTCTTTACCCTTGCACAATTAAAAATCTAGTCACAGTGAACATCCTGCAATGTAGGACGCAATCTTCAGGACAAATATTGCGCAACTGAACTCATAGCGTTGCTTTGCTCATGCTTATTAAATTCAGAAAAAATTGTCATACAAACAGAATAAATAAATAAACAAGATTTGAAAACTACAATAGTTGTTAATGAAGAATATTGATATGTATTTCTTACGTCAAAATGTTAAACTAATGTTGAAATCTATAATGCCTTTTGCCGTTAATTTCACATGCAGTAGTTTATGTTACTGTTTTACGTGTTTCTGTACTTTTTATTTCTCTCCCCAGTTCATTTTATTTTCTGTAATCACATGATTGACTTTTGGGAACGAGAAGCTACTAAAACAACAGATTTTACGCGCATTATTATATGTAATTTGTTGCACGCAGACTGAGACAAAATACTTCCACCATTTCGGTAAGAAAGATTTTTTTGTAAAATGTGAGGGATAGGAAGAAGAAAACAATGCATGGCTGCAAAATGTAGACGCATCTATAGACAAACTCACTTAGAGCAACAAATTTGGACTGGACACAATGTTTCAAACTTAACTCAGTTTAATACATTTGTCAGCACGTACGCATGTCCTTTACAGACAGACTTAGCACCGTAATAACAACAGTCTCGTGGTACTGAAATACATACGGAGTTACCGTGAAGTTTTCACAGCTCTCTATGGTTATTCGTCATGAAATTAGAATTTACTGCTTTTAATAACTAGAGAAATCATATGGGTGATATCTATTTACTTACATAATAATATTTTGTACAGGTGCTGAACTTGATGACGGAGGAGGGATTTGAGTAGATTATATAAATAAATACAAAATCAGTACTCGTCGCATATATATGGTCTAGTATTAAAATACAGCTTACCTGGTATATGAGTACTTGTGTACCAGACGGCACAGTGTGACAAAAAAGAAAACCTTAATGCGAATATTCACTGCCTTAACAACCTCAAATTTTGTATGTATCTGACACCCTTACTGCTAGTTTGATGAAGTACAGAAATCTGCTTCTAATGAAAGAAGTTTAGTGCGTGGCTGCAGTTTTGTTTCTGTGCATGGGTGAGGTGTGCTGGAAGTAGGAAGGAGGAGCCTACTTTGAATACTATTTTTGATATAGGAGGAAAATTTTGATCGGCCATTGTGGCTTGTTTAAGGATGATTATTCTTCTACCAGTTTACTCAATGACGAATGAAATGGTGAAGGAGAAAGATTTTAAAAGCAGCAGTCGGGCCCATTATAAAAATGCAGACTTAAATTACAGTGTCTTCTCAACCTACAAAGCATGTAACTGAAATTTTAGTCCACAATGCTTGTTATGCACCCCCTGTCTGAATTCGCTACGACCATATTTCTAGAGCCTTTACTCCCTGACTGTGGATAATAGTTAAATAGGATTCATTGTAATGCAGCGAACTCGATCCCCTGCAGGATTCTTGTGGTAACAGCAGCAGCTTGAGCAACTTATGTATTAAGAATACAAAAATACCAATAAGTATAGCTAGAGGAATTATTTGTGTGAAGAGGATTTAAGTCATTATTCATTTTGAAATAACAGGGAAGTTTAACAGTGACGTAAGCACGGCTGAGATTTACGCAACATTGATAATTGCTAATAATTCAGTTACAACGTTGTGAGAATGGGGAACTTAGGCTATGTAACTTGATAGGCTTTATTTAACAGGCCGTATCCTTCCAACTAAAATCGGCCAAAATGTTCTGCAAGTTAAAAGAGCACGTTTTGCCAAAAATATGCAACTGAGTACAAACACATGATCGAGTATACTGATATAATGGTTTTGCCGCTCATATTGCGATGCAGTGTTTATTTTTCTGTTTAACAACCCTCAAAATTTAGTGATGACAGTAAAGGCTTCTAAGTCGGTTTGAATACAATGTCTAAAAATTCTGAAACGTACACTTCCGTGTGGTAGCCGGCATGGCGTGGCTGGTATATCAACTTGCTACTGACCGGACGGTCCGGAGGTCGAATCCCGGTGAAGGCGAGATTTTCCTTACTCGTTCAGACGAGCCCCGAAGCCCACCCAGCCTCCTGTACCAAGGATACCGGGTTTTCCCAGGAACAAAGCGGTCGGAGCGTGGTGCTGACTACGCACTCCCTTCTAGTGCCTGAATGCGAATGAGGTGGAAATACACCTCTCCCTCCGTTCTGTCTTTACTTAGGCATATCATGGGCTGACCTTTACCCTTACACTTCCATATACGGGATGAAGTGAAATGTAACTTACGGATCACGTAACAAACCATACACCCGATTAGGCGCGACTGAATCTCATCACTCATATAGCAGGCATCTTCACAGAAAGTTCATCGAAACAAATCCTGTTACGCACTAGCTCCACGTCTAGGCTTTTCTCTTGTAATACTTCAGTAGTGAGAGAGGCCATTTGAAATTGCACGTGGATTTTTTTTCCCTCCTCTCTTTCTTCCTTCCCGCCATCTCTTTTACAACTCTCTCCTTCTTTCCTGACTAATATGTTTTGCCACAAAATAGCAACTTCACTTTCTTCATCTCTCAGAGGACACAGTTTCCTACATGGAGCTGCCGTATTTGTAAGTACGTGAAAACTGCTTGTTTCCGTTGAAAAGTCGAGAGAACGACATAAGGCAGCCGCATATTCAATCAAGCACCGCCTGTCGTTATGTTTGCACATAAATTCCCTCTCGTCTACTACATTTCCTAAGAGTCAAGATTACTGTCATCAGGGGTAGGAAGCACTGTAGTTAGATATTCATAGTAAAGAGGAACTGCTCCACATTCAGGGTAGAACAACCCTAAATATGAAGGCAGAACGCTCTGCGGAGTTGATATTTATCTTTCGAAAGACAAAGGGCGTGCTGGATCATGAAATACACCTGTGGGTCCATTAGGGTACCTGTATATATGTCTTGTCTGATACACAGGTATAAGCCAAAACACCCTGTTTGCCTGTGCAAGGAGGATGATGTACTGAGCTGGAAGTGGAAAAGTCCCACACAAGAACACTTCAGGTGGCACACGTGACCTATGTCACATGCCCTTCAGGTGGCACACGTGACCTGTGTCACATGCCCTTCAGGTGGCACACGTGACCTGTGTCACATGCCCTTCAGGTGGCACACGTGACCTATGTCACATGCCCTTCAGGTGACACACGTGACCTATGTCACATGCCCTTCAGGTGGCACACGTGACCTATGTCACATGCCCGTATTGGTCACTACCAACACTCATTACAGCCATAAGAACTGCACATTTACTGTGTGACTTCTACTCTAATGTATATCCTCCTTCAGATTGGTGCACAGAAGCTTTTGGCCCACTCCGTGTATACGACACAACGAATATCCAAAAAGTACGTTCAGTTAGAACACAACTGACTTTCTTCAAATCCTTATCTACTGAAACATTAATAACCATATCTCTACGTCATTAGACCCTACGATCTCTAATCCATGAAGTTAAACAGCGTTTTACATAATAAAAAAATTTATCAGTCGATCAGATGGCACACATTGTTCAGTGACACAATTATGTACACAGCTGGGTCTGTTATGGAATACGCGTCACTCCTAAAGACATTATTTTTTGACAAAATGATCTTTTTTCAAATTTCCTCCAAAAATAGACTGATTTAATTTGGATTAACACTGCAATTCACGTTATCCAGTTATATTGTCAATTACTTCTATGAATCGTCTCCCCACAGAGTCTGTAACAAAATCCAATTGGGACTAAGGTTTTAGTGGAGGCAGATATTCAGAATGAAGCCGTTTGGGTTCGGACACCATTCAGCCCTTTAGGTCAACACTAACGTTTCAAGGAAACGGCGTGTTACAACTGAGCAGAATACACTTCTATATGATGTGGCCACACTTGACCCTACTTACCTCGCGCCTGAAAATAGAGTTAGAATGTTCCCAGGAAGACAGAGACGGCACAGGCGTTGCATTCTTCCAAATCCACTGTACGTACTGCATTTACCGCGTTAGACGGCATCGTAGAAGACCGTAATCTTACGCCTATCGCCGTGACAACCTAAATTCTCATATAGCTAAGTGATTACACATGGTGGAGCGTGTAGATTCGAAGTTTCCAGAACAGTTTGTTGCCGTAGTCAATATCGGATTAAATCTGCCTTCATGCCGTGAATTTGTTTCGCTGGTTAGCATGTGCACGGATTGCGACCTTCACGTTGAATATCCTGGCGCGGAGCTTACTCAGCCGACCGTCAGATGGGGTTGTGGTCTCCTGGTTTCGAGAGGCGTGCTCGTCATTTGCTGCACGAGTTTAGTCAGTTCTGTGAGCCACAAGCGTGCGTAGTAGTGGTGGAAGTAACGGACGTTGTCGGTGAAGACGTACGCGTGTGATCGAGACTCTTCTTCCTCGAGTTCGTGTATTTTTCTCCTGTCTTTCTAATGTTACGTCTCTTGTTACAGAGTAGCTGTATTCACTACTATACTTCTATGAAGTGATTCATTGCAAGGTAACTTTACCGTTGTAAATAGTTCGCTTTTTACTGGGAAGGGAAGGTTTGACTGCGTGTGTGGTTCCTGAAACAGAAACATAACATTTATGGGGACTTGACAGACGCTTAGTGTGAAGGTGAAAACTGTCTTGGAAATTTTCAGTATCATCTGTCAGCATGTCAAACAAGTGAAGGTAAGGGAATGTCGTATCTAACCTAAACAGCACGGCAAGCAGAGTTAAGTACTTTGCCATACACTTTCATTTCTGTTTAAGTGTCAAAACTGAAGTTATGTATTTCCTTTATTGGCATAGTATTTAAGCGCATGAACATGATAACTGAGGCAGTGTGGTGATATTAATAATCCAATTTCCCTTCTTTCTTTGTAAATTTTAACACATTTCTTTCAGCGGATTATTAGTCCATTAACTAAGTAACAGCAGCTCCTTTAACATGTCTAAACAATAACTACTTTTGTTGTAGCTTCATGGTCACTGTACATATGTGTGTAATAATCAACAGGTTTATGCATGTAATACTGTCGTAGTTCAATAGTGGAGGCATGCGTAGCGCTGTAGGGTTTAATTTCTAAGAAACGCGAATTTTTATAACACACATATTTCACAGTAACAAGCAGTACAAAGGCAAAAACACACCGCGCTTATTCTACTGAGAAGTGGTGGTCTAGAAGAGCTCGTTACGAGAAACTTGAAAATTGTTTTCCGATGTCATGTACAACACTGACAAAGGATCTAGAAACTGCAGTGACGTGTGATAGCAATTGTGAATATGAAATAAGCTAAGTTTATGTTGAATACAAAGGCCCTACAAGGTTTAAGACTATAACCAAAACAGTTCGTGATTGTAATTTAAGTGCGTAATGTCCTGAAAACAAGTTGCTGTTGGCCTATGGGTATAATTTTAACGTTGATATTATACCTGTGGGTATAAATTTTATTCAGAAATGCCTATAAGTATTTTTAAACGCTTGTGTAGGTCCATGGGACGGCGTAGACTTGGTTGGTCTGGCTATTGATAGGAACACGTAGCGGGCTGTTGTGACCGCGGTAATTAATCTTAGGTTTTAAAAAAAAATGCGGGGACATTTTATAACTAGCTGAGGAACTGGTAGCTTCTTAACAAGGACTCTGCTCCATGACATTTGTTAGTTTGGTCCGTGTTGCTTGCTGAGCATTTATGAAGGATTGTTTTCAAGACAGACTTATGTTATTTGTTAGTATCTATTTCATTCCTGGATTACATTTTATCTTCCTAACCCTGACGAGTTCTTTAAGCAAATGTACCATATTTAGTTTATATGTTTTGATGGTAACTTACAGAATAAAATTGTGGAAAGTTGTAAGTGGGCTTCATGTTCCCTTCGGTGGTAAAACTCTATGGTGCAGTTCGTATGGGATTGTGTGTTTATTCTTCAAGTTACATGGAGCTTTTCACTTAAGATTTGAATAATCCAGTACTAAAGTAACGAAAATTTCGTTGGGATCAAAGCGGGTGAGCAGAAATTTCCTAGCAAAATTCGTCCATGTACTAAACCCAGTCTTATTTTGTCTTTAATTTTGTGAAGAGTTTCGTGGTTTTCCTGAACCTGACATGTGTTTAGAGTGAATTTCCTGAAACGGTACCTTATTTCATTACCGTGAAAGAATACACGGAATGTAATGTTTGAAAAGTACATGCTACGCTATTAATAATATAAGCAAGCAGAAGGCAGAAAAAATCTGTGGGGATGAGTAAGATTTAAGTTCAAAGGAAGAATACAGGTGTTTATGTGCGCATTATGAAGGTATATGGTAGAGTGGCGGTGTAGCTTCACTCATTCTTAACCTTCGTGCTAGATTGTGGTGAGCGGTCAGCTTCACGTCCCGAGGGCTTTACTGCCGAGGTAAAATCCTCCGGTAGGCATTGAATGGGAGGCCGGGTAGGCCCCGGAGCCGAATTGGACCCTGGGATTTAAGCAAAATGACTTGCCTCTGCACGGGAATCGAACCACGATTCCTCCGTTGTCCGGCCTGTAGCCTGGTTACTATACCGACCGAGCTATCCTGACTCCATGAATAGTTGTGTTAATTACATAATCTGAATTTGTCTTTTATTAAGTAGACAAGTTTATCTCTTGTGACTGCCATATTTTATGGTCCTGTATTGAAAGTCTTGTTGAAGTTTTAATACAAATAATTTCTTTCGTACCTACACCTGTTACGTGTTTTTTCCTTGTATCTTTCTCTTCCAAAATCCGATCTGCGATACCTGGAAGCATCGAACGCACACATTTGTCCTTCAGATGGAAAAATTTCAAACATCGGCAGCTCCGTGTGCATGTGCGTGGAAACTACATGTTTCCGTTGAAAGACCACCTGAATAGTGTAACATACAACACATAGTCAGTTATAAAGTGTCTCCTATTCGCTACCAGGTATGTACATGTGTAAACTTATTTTAATATGTAAAAATAACGTTTTACATTCACACACATCCACGAAATTTTGTTTATCACGAAACTTGAACTTCTCAGGATTGGCTGGCTTACGTGTGATGGATGGGGAATGAATTTGGATAAGATTAAACAGTTTTATCGAGCGGGAAAACACGTGTCATTATTCTCACTAAACAGACTTTTTAGAAGAGACTTGGAAAGTTTAAAAGCCAGCGGTTTAATATTTCAAGTAAACTTCGCTTAGAAGTTTTCTTTGTAGCGTTAAATCCCGTCCCTAATTAAACTTTACTTTCACAAACTCTGAACATAACTGAAGCTTGATGATACCCGTTTTAGGCATGGCAGAAATTTAAATATTAAGTGTGGCGTAGGTCACTGTGTGCGTTATGCCAAGTTATTCAAGGCTTTATTTTATTTTACCTATGCAGTTCGTTTCAGACTTCTATGAATCTCATTCCTCTTTTGAGTTGGTAATATTCCAGCACTGTCTCTTTCCCTCTGATACTCTTTCTTCCTGTCTTCTTTCTTCTTTTATCCTTTGTGAGTCAGTATTGTTAAATGTGCCACTGGTGCCCGAAGCAAACAAGAAAGAACAAGAATTTTTACGGATTTTGGTTAGATCGCATTAACGCCGTCGAAATGGGCCCATCCTTTTTTCATTCCTTTGCGTGCAACCGCATTTGAATAATTCCAAGCGTCTTTATAGCATGTGAGATTAGAGGTTCTCACAGCAGCGTTGCTGAAATTTCGTATTCTGTGATGTTACGCCGTAACGACTGGTAAATAGATACCGACTTTTGTAGGATCGTATTGCTTTCATCTTCTGGGGCAAGCAGTTCGGTCTTGGACTGTTTGAGCCCAAAGAAGGAAGCACGCTGCTCCTTCAAAACGTCCGTAACCATTTACCACAGCGTAACGTACCAAAGTACTTGAATTCTCGCGTTTATAACCGTTCAAACTCCACAAAATCATGTTTTCAATGTTTCGGTGTGTGAAGATATTTACATCTTTATTTATTTATTTATTTAGAAGCAGTGTTCTAAAGCTTAGCGTATAGCTTACCCTATTTTAGCTCTGTGTCTAGTCCATGCGAGTTTTCTGTCTTCAGATAAAGCTTGGAAATGTTTGACTGATAACAAAGCCTAGATTTAAAATTGCCATGATAGCGGTTCAAGTAATATCAGTGTGCCTTTCTATTGCTTTTATCACTCAGAAATCCGATCGATTCTTTACACGAAATTAAAGCGTTTTATTTGGGTTTTGTATATTCAAAGGTGAATGCAGAACAATGCGAAACATCGATTTTCGTTGCCCCACAGTCCATGGGATTTATTTCCATGGCCTCTGTAGTCTTTAAGCTACAAAACTAGGTTTCGACGTCTTCACAGTTCTGCTGCCCGCAGAAAATATGGACCGTTTTGTGCAAAGTCACAAATATATTTCATAATATTGCGAGTTTTTTAACCGGCAGTCGGGTTTCGATACCCAGAAGGTACGGGGATGTTTCTTTTCTCCACAGCTTCCACGCGGCTGTCAGCCCGTTTCAGACTCGTGTCCAGTGCCTGTCGAGGGCTTATACCCGGGCATAATGTGAGCGGGTGGTGAAGCTGGCAGACTTCCCCCAACTAGTGCCTTGTGTAAGAACGCCATGAGCAGTACCTCCTCCCACCTGTCTACGTCTTTATGGTCTGGTCCTTAATTAAGCCCAGGGAGAGCATCTATACACAAATTAAAATCGACGCATACTGGTTCATAAAACCATATACATCGATGGGCAAAATTGGGCACAAAGATGAAAAAAATGTACATTTGAAATGCGCGATTTGCGGGGGCTTGTTCTACTTCTATTTCTATCTCTCTGGCTTCCCTTTGGGTTTCTTGTCCTGCTTCAAGTGACCCTGTACTTGGCAATAACAACCCGATGTTATTCAAGGTCTCTTGGCTGGGTGCCTTACATAACCGGAAGCTACTTCACATTTCATCTATCTATCTTTGAATTAGTAATAGGGAGGGTTATATGTCAGTACATCAGTCGTAAAGTTACGCGGCCATGAAATTTAATTTAGGCTTTATCTGCGACTTGCAATGCACTTGGACAGTATTTTAAGCTGTAATGTTTGTATAGTATTTCAGGCCAAGGCGCTTGGCTATGTATTGATAAGTGCTGTACAGAATTTGTGACGGAACTGCTCCAGATGTCACTTGTAATGGATCCGAAAGATTTGAGCATTCTTTTAGTAGATATCCATACCCGTGTCGACTGTTTCTGTAAACTTGAAACAAAAATAATGTAACCTGTTTTCTAGGTATTTCAGTTGTGAGTGATGTCAGTGTCTATACTGTACAGAGATATAGGTCCTCGTCAGCCTGTAGTTAATGTTAGCCTCACAAGTATTTTCCTCCATCGCGAATCCGTATTGGTACATAACGTGTCATGTATATAGACATGCCTATATTTAGGAGATATAGAATGTCTATCTTATCTTGTCCCTGAGCACTGCAGCTTTGTCGCATAGGAAGCCTGCATCCGCCGGATATTTGTGGCACCGTGAGTCCCTTCTGTGCTATGAGGTGAGTTCAACAGCAGGGTAATGAGAAAGCCAATGGTGTAATCCTTCAAGGAGTACTCGGACTTCACCAAGGCGTTCTTTACTTTCAAGATGGCGAACCGCTTTATGGTACACGCGTTAATTTGATTTAATGTAGTCCATAAGAAATGTATGGTCTGTTCTGGGCCGATTGTCAAAAAACTCGCAAACGCGATGTGCAGATCTGCTGTCTTATGGGAATGGTAGTTTGTTACCGGCGTTTCGGGAAGACCTATCTGTGTTATCTTTAAGGGTATAGGTGGGACGAGTGGGTTGTCCCGAAACCTCAATAACGAACTACCATTCTACGCTGCATAAAATCCCACATCTCATTTAGACTGCGGTGGATGTCTGAAATCACGCGTCGTTATGTGCACATATCTTATGCCGAGTTTCATGCAAATAGGTGAATAAATTCGGAAATTACGAATAAAAATTCATTTATTCCCTTAAATGCTACGTAAAGTGTGGCTTCCATTACACCGATTTTATAGAAACTCAGAATCACTTTATAAATTGTTGTGGACGTGAGACTAAATGTGTACAAAATGCGAACAGAATTTCTTTCACGCTCTTAAGGAAGTTATGACTTTCAGTGTTCCAGTTGCAAGGAGACTCACAAATTGCAGTGCTCAATGACATTATAGGCAGAAATTTTATATCGAATTTTACAAAACTCGGCCAAGGAATATGAATTAATTTGCACTCTGAAGTGTAATTATAACTGAGGCGATTTTCACGAAACTCGTGCTTGTTCGACAGATTTTGTAAAAAACTCATAACATTTTCCATGAGAATCCGATAGACGATTTATTCACTGTTCCGAGGTCACAGACGGACGGGCGAACGTGTTCCTACCGCACAGTAAACACACTTCTTCTCGGTTATAAAAATCAGTCAGTTAATGCTGTGTAGCAAAATAATTGCCGTTTGTTCTGAGATCCATACGAAACACATAAATGAGTTCTGTAGGCAGAATGTAGAATTTTTTAATGCTAATCTTGGTGTTGCATAAAGGAACCTCGCTTTAAAGAATTAAACTTTTCCGGACAAAAATAGTATTCACCAACTAATGCGCCAAAATAAATACAATCTTTATTCGTAGGAAACTCCTACATGTTTCGACCCTGCTGGCTCATCTTCAGGGAGAATATTCTGTTACACAGTTTGATGCACTTATACAGTTAAGTGAGAATGTGCCTTTGCTTTCATCCTCCGTTGAGAAGTATCTTGTACTGTCCGCGGTCAGGTTATCCTGACTATTCTCCCTGAAGATGACCCAGCAGGGTCGAAACATGTAGGAGTTTTTTACGAATAAAAATTTTATGTATTTTGGTGCATTAGTTGGTGAATATTATTTTTGTATGATATAGTGCACGGATATGGAACACGTGAAATTTTCTGGCTAAGTCTAGTACGTCGAATGATTCGAACCATTGTATGGACACATATATTGTATCAGTTAGGTTACACTGGAAATATCTTTCAATAACACGTAAACGTCGAGGGTCAGAGTACTCACTAGTGTCACAGCCGAAACAATTATCGACAAGTGGACTGAAACTTGAGGCATGTGAGGCCAAATAGCCATCCAACAGGAATCAAGTTTGTACGTCTCTTCGTTGGGAGGTTGTAGAGTTAAACGGGTATGTTCTATGGCTAGTAATACAACGCTACGGCTGTAACTCCGCGTGTAATCCCTTTTGCTATATACCTCACCCTCCTGAACGTTGGAACTAGTAGTAATTTTCCGCCACGTTCGTTGTCGATAATGTAACCAATACAATACATACACAACCACCCATCCACCGATTGTCCCTAACCACTTTATGTTGTGCTGCACTATAATTAACACACAGGGGCAACCTTCACTGTCTGCAGTCAATGGGATGTTAATGGGAGGAGGCTGGTCTCTGTGTTTTCGACGATCGAACGAGGAAATGAAAACTATTGTCCTAATTGCAAATGGAGAAGCACGAATTTGGATCTCATCGATTTCGGTAATTCTCGACTAGATATTTTTGGTATGGTTATTTGCAGTACAAAGTGTCGCAAAATCTGTGCTCTTTTTCTTTAAGCTGTTGTGTGTGTGTGTGTGTGTGTGTGTGTGTGTGTGTGTGTGTGTGTGGCAGAGTTGGAGGTAAGCCGTCCGTACATTTAAATACAGAAATGTTCGCTGTGGGTGTTACCTGGGACCCTCTTTCCTCCCAATTGAATCTTGCTGAGGCGTGAAAATTACTGCTCACTTCCATTTAAAACCCAGGATTGAATGCATGAAGCTTAACCCTCACTCACACATGCGCCTTTGCTTGGGACTTAATTGAGAAGAAAGGCCTTTGTACGTTTAATTCTTACTTAGCTCCTGCATATATTGTTATAGCTACATTCTTCTTTTGAAGCTTGAAATTCATGTTTAACAATTGGTTCGTACAGTGGCTCAATATTTACCTGTCCCATGAGGTATTTTTCTCTAAGATACTCTTTAATATTATCCTTCCACGCTTAGATCTTCGGACTTCTTCTGTACACGTATGATCGGCCTTACTGACAAAAGCTATGACGCTGTAATTTCTTAAGTTGATTCTACATGTCCGAGTCATTTTAGATTGGTTCACAAAATTGCGAAAAGAGGCTTCGCCATGTCTGTCTGTCCGTCCGTCCGTCCGTCCGTCCGTCTGTCCGCATGGAACAACTCGACTCCCACTGGACGGATTTTCGTGAAATTTGACATTTGAATATTTTTTTGAAAATTTCGACAAAATTTGATTTTGATTAAAATCTGACAAGAACAACGGGCACTTTACATGAAGACCTTATGTACATTTATGATATCTCGCTAAATTCCTCTTAGAATGAGAAATTGTTTAGACAAATGTGGTAGAGGAAATCAAAACACATTTTATGTTCAGTAACTTTTTCCCCAAAATCGTGCCGTTTGTGAGATAATGCGGAAAACTATGGTAGAGCCACACAGGCGACAGATGACAATAAAATACGGTCCATGCGCTTTGCTTGCTGGGTAATGAAGGCTACACACATACTCTCAGAATACGTAATACTTATGGCTTTTCCACGGGAACAATGGTTACGCGAACGCGCCTCGTTATCACTTTATACGTACCTTGCCTTTCATATTTTGTATACACTTTGTCGATTCGTATGGAAATAATTAAAATTGACAACAGCGTGTAGGTAGGACAAAGGAAACAGGAACCCTGAAGTGACATGTGTATATTTCTAGAGGGAGACGTGAATAGTGTGTTGAGTAATGGAAGATTGCTATGAGGTGTTGAATGCTGAGACAGATGGACGTTCGAAAGGAAATGTTACCTACGCACGTGCAAACTTCAACTCCTTCCGTAAAACTTCACGTTTCTGGAACGTACGAAAGGACGTGCGGTAGGAGTAACATTTTCCTTGTCTCCTAATGTCCAGAGTGGCTTTGCGACCCACCGACCTTCCTACTGGAAGGGTGCCGGTGGCTCATTCCCCGGAAGTGTACTTGAAGCTGACGACTTACTGCCATGTAGTGCTGTGGTTAAGAATGAGTGGAGCTTGACTTCTCCCACTATATACATTGATGGCATGCACAGGGTCAGCTGTACGAAATAAACGGAGAAAACTCGGAAGCGCAGTTAAATGATAGGAATCTGAGGTAAGAAAATAAGAGATAATTTCGTAATTAGAACTGGAGTGATGCGAACTAGAACTGGCGAGCTTTTGTAATCACGGTGATGAAGGTACGGTGCCACCAAGCTACGGAGCTTATTAGTCATCAGTAAACGATTGGGTTTTGACTTAATATCTTCACTTCATACCTTATTCCTTGCAGTTGATTTCCTTCCTGTGGGTTGATATTTCCATGCCTGCCTTCATATGCGATGGTCCCATTCGCTGTGTATGAGATGCCCTCATGTGTGTACCGTGGAAATTTGTCGTTTAAGTTAAAAGTCTTCACTTCTTTTGTAGGAAGTTAATATCTTGTCGCCTGTGTTTGTCCAAGAGAGATAAGCTAATATTTGTTTACCCAGTCCCGAAGTCTTCGGTACTTTATGTTAGCTGAAGATTTACAAGATCCCGTCTATGGTTCCTATCCGAAGACAGATGAATCAAGTCCAGCCTTCCTGGTTCTCTGAAATCAGTTTTGTTATTATTTTCCTGTTCACACTTAGGTCTTCCACCTGCCCTTTTCGGTTTTAATACCAAAATTTTGCATGCATTTATGTTCTGTGCCATGTGAAAAACCCACTCGTTGACCCGTTCTTCTTATCCTCCTTCACTTGATCGCCCTAATGTTGTTTATCAAGGAGTACAGAGACTGTTCTCCTTATTATGCCGATTTCTGCAACCTCCCGTAACTTCCTCCGTCTTACGTCCAAATATTTTCTCCATCTCTCCATTTATCGAACGCCTTCAATCTATACTTCCGCCTTTAATATGAGAAACTGCGTTTTGTATTGATACAGAGTAGTCAAAATTGCAGTTGTGTTTGCCTTAATCTTTATGTTTTTAGACAGCACACGTGATGGTATAAGATCATGGAATGAATGTAAAAAGCATTCTCGAAATTTTGGTTTGTTGATGTCATTTGCAAGTATTTGAATTATGTCACGTTCTCGAGGATTTTATCTATCATATTCTTTTATGTTGTGATTCCGTCCTGCATTCTTTGTAATTTCAGGCTTCATTTTCGTCAAACTGGCAACGGTCTAAAGATAACGTTTCTACGAGTGCGTTTGCCAATAAAACCAAAGAGCAAGTAGTTATAGCTATGTTTCATTCTTCAGTAGACAGATGGGGCGATCACATGCGGTTGTATATTTCGTTGCTTCCCTGCTTTCTAGGCACTATACCTCGGTTTCACATCAGACCTAATTACTTCCCTGGGCTGTGAATGGTTTTATTAAACCATTGTTTGAGCAACGACTTCAGCGATGCGTTAACTTCCTCTTTACTTCACAACTGAGCAACTTATTCAATTTTACCACGTCCTCCATTAGACCTCACAATAAAGCAACAAAACACCTTCTACGTCACTCCACGTGCGCTGTGTATTGTAGGCTTCCTGCCTGTCAGCAATCGGTTCTAATGTGCATAGTTGGAAGGAAACTTACGCGTACATTTGCTGCAGTTCGCTAAGGCCCTTTATAATATTCAGATGTACGTTTATGGCGGAGCTGTGAAATCCTATTCCACCATAAGTCCCAATATAGAGATGTTGTATTGTCGCTACATTTTATTCCATTAATATGTATTAGGATGAAGAGAATATTCTTTCCCAAGAGGGAGGAAGTAGCAAAATGCTGTAGAAACCATGATAACAAAATTTTTATAATTTGTACTCTTCACAAAATATTAACCTACAAGGGCGACAAAAGTAAGAGGCCAAGGCGTCTAGCACACATGGA